>CAUYPK010135605.1:0-10732 GCA_963574355.1 Loris lydekkerianus
AGAGTCCAGTGGACATTTTTAATCCTTTTGTGATTGTGGAAGTTGGTATTTGATCAAAAAATTTTTTGGGTGGGTTTACTTTTGTGGTGGAGAATTATGCTGGTCTTTATGGAGGATAGGTCTAAGAATGTCCTGGAGAACTGGTTTAGTTGTGGCAAATTTCTTCAACATGTGAGTGTCGTGGAAGTATTTAATTTCTCTGTCATAAATGAAGCTCATTTTAGCTGGGTACAAGATCCTGGGTTGAAAGTTATTTTGTTTTAGGAGATTAAAAGTTGATGACCATCCTCTTCTAGCTTGAAAGGTTTCAACAGAGAGATCTGTAGTTATTCTAATATTCTTCTCCTTGTAGGTAATGGTTTTCTTTTGTCTGGCAGCTTTCAGAATTTTTTCCTTCATATTAACTTTAGTGAAATTGATTATGATATGTCTGGGGATATCTTATTTTGGTTGAGGTGTGCTGGAGTTCTGAAACTGTCTGCTCTCTGAATTTCGGAATCTCTTGGCATGTCTGGAAAGTTCTCCTTCATAATCTCATGGAGAAGAGACTCTGTGCCTTGTGAAGCCACTTCGTCACTTTCGGGGATCCCTATAAGACGAATATTGGTTTTCTTCGAGTTATCCCAGAGCTCCCAGAGAGAGTGGTCTGTTTTTGCTCTCCATTTCTCTTCTTCTTTGAGGGTTTGGGAGCGTTCGAAAGCTTTGTCTTCAATGTCAGTAATCCTTTCTTCTGCTTGGTCCATTCTGTTACTGAGGGATTCTACTGTGTTTCTCAGATCTTTGAGGGATGCAACTTCTTGTCTCAATGTGTCAAAATCTTTGGTCATTGGTCTTTGAATCCGTTGAATTCTTGAGATAACTTTTGGAATTTTAATTAGATCTTATTTGCTATCCACATCCTGAATTCAATTTCTGACATCTCAGCTATTTGTTTGTGCATGGGGTCTTGTGCTGTTTCTGCCCCATTGATCCTGGGAGAAGTTGATCTACTCTGATTATTCATATTGCCAGAGTTTTTCTGTTGGTTTTGCCTTATGATTGTTTTTCACCGTTGCCTCTGGCCATCCTCAGAGTTGGGGAGGTTTCTCTCCAAGATTAGACCCCAGTGGGATCACTCTATTGTTGCTGGATCTTTGTAGGGAGTCACCCTGTGTAGTTCCTCTGGGGCTGCTCCAGCTACAGAGCTCTGGTTGTGGAAGCAGCTTCGGTATGTGACACACCCGGATCCAGCAACAGGGCTGGGGGTGGTGTGCATGGTTCTGGGGGTGCCTTGCACCCAGGGACTTTGGCATAGAGAGCCCAAGGCTCCAGTAGTCTCTGGCCAGGAGAAGGGCTCTGCGCAGAGGCAGGGAGGGCTCGAGAGGGCACGCAGATACCAGATTTCCTGGCCAGATGAATGGGCTAGTGTGAAGGCTGGGAGGACACAGGAGGGAGGACGCAGGGTTGCATGGCTCCCGCAGTTCCTGGTCAGGGAATGTGGAGGCCCGGTGGTGCGCGTCACTGGTCGGGGGTCACTGCACAGCTCTTATGGAGGTCTGGGAGGGGCCAAGCCCAGGAGTTTGAGGTTGCTATGAGCTATGACGTCATGGCACTTTACCCAGCCCAAGGCTCTAGTGTGCCAAAACCGTCTCACTCTGCCCCTAAGGATTAAGGCTGTAAGGCAGTTCATTCTCCTCCTTTAGGCTGCTCAGTCACTAGGTTACTTTGTCCCGCCCATCCTTGCTCTGGGACCCTGAGGGCGGAGCTTGCCGGGGCAGTTCTTTCCCAATAGCTTCCTGTGCCCAGCTCAGTGGCTCAGTCTGGGGCCCCAGGCAATGCCCAAAGTTCTCCACACTCCTAGTGAAGCTCTCCCCAAGGCAGTTCAACTGAGTGCCAAGTCCAAGAACACCAAAACAGTTCACAGGTAAGGCCTTTCTGGTTTGCAGTCTCACTGCTGCTTGTACTTACGTTTGCCTGTGTGATTAGGTCGATCGAACACACGCAAACATTTGCCACTTTTCTACTGTTTTTATCGTCCTCTTGGGGTCCAGAAGTCCCTTGCTGGTTCCCTGTATCCTCAAAGGGATGATTATAGGCAGATCCCACCGGCCAGAGATGCCTGGAGTCTTGTCTCCCCAGACTCGCTGTGCCCAGTTGCAGGGAAGCTGTTACTCGGCCGCCATCTTTAATCCAATCCTGAAAAAGATTTTATGGGTTTCCACCTCTTTCATGTTTACGTGGATGGAGCTGGAACATACTCTTTCCAGTAAAGTGTCTCAAGAATGGGAGAAAAAATATCCAATGTACCCACTCCTACTATGAAACTAATTTAGGACCTTCACATGAAACTACCAGTGATTTTCAATGTGTGTGTTGTGACACATTGGCATGCTGAAAGAGGATCTTAGGGGTGCCACGAAAATCTTTTTTTTTTTTTTTTTTTTTTGAGACAGAATCTCACTTTGTCACCCTGGGTAAGAACGCCATGGCGTCATAGCTCACAGCAACTTCAAACTGTTGGGCTTAGGTGATTTTCTTGCTTCAGCCTCTGGAGTAGCTGGGATTACAGGCACCCAATGCAAGGCCCAGCTATTTTAGAGACTGGGATCTCACTCTGGCTTAGGCTGGTCTTGAATTAATGAGTTTAGGTGATCCACCTGCTTCGGCCTCCCAGAATGCCAGGATTATAGGCGTGAACCACTGTGCCCAGCCATCTAAAAAAAAAATTTTTTTTTTGAGACAGAGTCTCACTATGTCACCCTTGGTAGAATGCTGTGGCATCATCACAGCTCACAGCAACCTCCAACTCTTGGGCTTAAGCAATTCTCTTGTCTTAGCCTCCCAACGCCCAGCTATTTTCTTGTTGCAGTTGTCATTATTGTTTAGCTGGCCTGGGTCAGGTTCGAACCTGCCAACCTCAATGCATGTGGCTGGTGCTGTAACCACTGTGCTATGGGCACCGAGCCACTTCAAAAATTTTTAAAGATCATTAAATTATTTTCAAAAGAAGTTCAAATTATAGTAAATATGTTCTTCTTTTAAATCAACATAATTTAAGTATGCCATGGAAGTTTAACTATTGGTTCAAGTATGCCATGAGATAAAAAAAAAGGCTCAAAAACACTGCATTTATACTCTTATCTTTGTCTTATGTTTCTCAAACAGAGGTTTAAGGCAATTCTGACTTGTTCAGGGAAAGCTCTAAGCTCTAAGTAATGTTGGAGAAAATCTAGGCTAGGCAGGTAGCTGAGACCCTAGGTGGGTGGCAGCCTAAGGCAGCCAGGCTCTCAAGGTTGCCATATTCACTGACTGGGAGGGAAGGAACCCCTCCATCTGGCTTCCCATGTCCCAGTCCTCTCTCCCATTCTTTTCCCTTCCCTGTAGGGTTGAACAAGCTGGTCTCTTCCTTACCCCACCTTGAGACTTCTGAGCCTCATCTCATTCCTCCTGCTACCTGAAATTTCCTGGGTGCTGGCTAATTCTCTCAGTCCTCCTCTTTTTGGATCCATAGCATTCAGAAAGGCTGGGTTCTAATCCTAGGTCCTAGCTAGTGACCTTGATAAGCTACGTGGCCCCTTGGAGCCTCTGGCTCCTTGATTGTAAAGTGGGGATAATAAAGGAACCTAAGAATTGACCTGCAAGGATTAAGAGCATCCTGAGAACAATATCTGGCCCATGGTGTATACATGTTGGACAAAAGCAATTATTATTATAGTTATTTGGTGCAGCCCTGAGAGGGCACTAGCATGTCAAGGACATGGAGACTGCCCTTGAGAAACTCATAGCATGTAACTCATGCTTGAATCCAGTCGATACCTTTCCACTGACCTTGGAATAAAATCCAAATGTTTCACCATAGTCTGTAAGACCCTATGTTACCTGGTCCCTGTCTACCTCTTCCATCTCATCTCATCTAACTCTCCCCCTTACCCCTTATTTTCCATCCACTCTAGGACTCTGCATGTTCTACTCCCTCTGCCTAGCCCACTCTCCCCTCAGATCCTTCTCATAATCATGTCAAGTATAGCATCCTCAGAAAGGCCTTCCCTTGAGCTGGAGGTAGTGGTTCACACCTGTAATCTTTGCACTCTGGGAGGCAGAGTGGCTGGATTGCCTGAGCTCAGGATTTTGAGACAGACTGAGACCCCATCTTGAAAAATAGCTGGGCCTTGTATTGAGAGCCTGTAGTCCCAGCCTCTCAGAAGGCTGAGCCAGGGGGATCGCTTGAGCTCAAAAGTTTGAGGTTGCTGTGAGCTATGATACCATAGCACTCTAACGAGGGTGACAAAGTGAGACTCTGTCTAAAAAAAAAAAAAGCCTTCTCTGGTTTATCAAGTTAAACACCTGCCTCCACCTGGGATTCCCTATCTCCCTTATCTCAACACTGTTTCATTTTCTTCATAGCTCTTATTTATTACCAGGAATTATCTTGTCCCTTGTTTATTATCTGTCTCCTCCTAAAATGCAACTTCATGAGGCTTTCCTTATCTGATTTATCCTCCTCTGCATTACTAATTTAGAATGGTGCCTGGTATATAGTAGGTGCTCAGCAAACATTTGGTGAGTGGCTGAATGAACAAGGATGGCCATAACCATAAGACAAAGCTGAGCAAGCTGAAGCCTCTCCTTGGGGAGATACCAGCCCTGAGCCAGGGGTGACTCCCTGTTGTGAGAAACATTTTCCAGAGGGTTTTCCCCATCTGGACTCTTGGTCATAACTCTGATTCTTTTTATATTTATTTATTTATTTTTTTGAGACAGAGCCTCAAGCTGTCGCCCTGGGTAGAGTGCTGTGGCATCACAGCTCACAGCAACCTCCAACTCCTGGGCTTAAGCGATTCTCTTGCCTCCACCTCCCAAGTAGGTGCGACCACAGGCGCGATTCTTTTTATTTTTTATTTTCTAATGCTTATAATTTTCTTTTCTTTTTTTTGTTGTTGTTGTTTGTTTGTTTCAGGTTAATTCAGGGTACAAAGAATTAGGTTACAATGTTTGCATTTGTTAGGTAAAGTCCCTCTTATAATTATCTGTCCTGCCCCCAAGAGGTGTGCCATACACCCTAACATTGTGCCAATTAAGTGGGAGCACACCCAATCCCCTCCTTTTACTCCCTCCCCATTCCCTTGTTCTCTTGCCCCCCGCCTTGAATTAATTTGAGTTTTTCTCTCTATGTGGACATGTATTAGATCAGCTACTAGCTTCACATTAGTATTGAGTATGTTGGATTCTTGCGTCTCCATTCTTGTGATACTGAGAAGAATGTGTTTCAACTCCATCCAGGTTAATAAAAAAGAGGTAAAGTCATCATCTTTTTTTTTTATTATTATTGTTAAATCATAGCTTAGGTTTTATATAGTCATCATCTTTTTTATGGCTGAATAGCATTTCATTGTATACATATACCATAACTTGTTAATCCATTCCTAGGTTGGTGGGCTAACTCTGATTCTTCATGTGTCTCCCAGGCCAATCCGGGTTCTCCTCGAAGGCATGCTCCTGTATCTAGGCATTTTTGTAGCTAAAGCATTATTACCTACCAATCAGAATATGGGAACAGTGTTTTGGAGGCTTCCATCCATGCTAGGCATTCATCCTTTAGGTGCTGGATCATAGGGAGGTGTACTAGGAGGATGTACCAAAGTTGAGAGCAGCACCTACTTATGAGCACATGCAGAAGTATTTCAACATATTTTTTTTTGGAGACAGAGTCTCACTTTGTCACCCTCCATAGAGTGCAGTAGCATCATAGCTCACAGCAATCTCAAACTCTTGGGTTCAAGTGATTCTCTTTTCTCAGCCTCTGGAGTAGCTGGGACTATAGGCACTTGCCACAACACCCGGCAGATGGGGTCTCACTCTTGCTCAGGCTGGTCTCAAACCTGTGAGCTCAGGCAATCCACTTACCTCAGCCTCCCAGAATGCTGTGATTACAGGCATGAACCACCAAGTCCTGCTGGTATTTCAATATTTTAACATCCAGTGCCTGAGCTTCACATAAGGTGAGTGCAGATGAGCTTCAATAGCCCCTGCTGAATCCTGTGGATCCAGCACTATTTCAGAGCAAAGGTCTAGCCCACCTAAGCTAGTTGGCACTTTAACGGCCACCCAGGCCAATATTCCCCTCACTGTCACCAACCTCCAGCCACTGAAACACACACATTTCTACAGATGAGGACGGAGGAGCTGAGCAAGGGCCCAAGGTCAAGTAAAAGCTGGTGAATGGAAAGGCCAAGATTTCAAGGCAATAGGTAAACACTAGAATATATTTTTTTTTTTTTTTTTTTTTTTCTATTTTTGAGGCAGCGTTTTACACTGTCACTATAGCTAGAATGCCATAGTATCATCATAGCTCACAGCAACCTCGAACTCCTGGGCTCAAGAGCTCCTTTTGCCTCAGCCTTCTGAGTAGCTGGGACTATATGTGCCCATCACAATGCCCAGCTAGTTTTTCTATTTTTAGTAGAGATGGAGTCTCACTCTTGCTCAGGCTAGTCTCAAATTCCTGAGCTCAAACAATCCACCTGGCTCAGCCTCCCAGAGTGCTAGTGTTACAGACATGAGCCACCAAGCCCTTTCTGAGAAAGGGCAGAACAGCCATATTCTAACTCCCTGCAAGATCTAATAGCCTTTCTAAGTCAAGGGTAGGAAGTGTATTCTATCGCATCTTCCCTGCTCTTTCCTGGTAGGTGCTGATCTCTTTTCTCAGGAGCACAGACAGGGGTAGGAATCCCAGCAAACCCTCTTTGGCTGCCAGGTCAGGCCTTGCAAATGGGGAGGTGTTGAGGGGAACCCTTGAAGTCTGGTATGTGCAAACTTTCCTTTGCTCCTGCTTCAGCATTTTCCCTATTGCCACCTCCATATTCCCCACACCTTCCAAGGGTTCCCTGGAAGCTGAGATGACTCAGGGATTCCAAAAGTAGTCAACCTGGGAGGAAAACCCTCTGGAAAATGTTTCTCACAACAGGGAGTCACCCTAAGGAGTCCCACAGAACTGTTACCGAGATAAGGGCAGTGGCTGAGCAAATGGGTGGGGTGGGGGTACGTGTCTCAGAGCACAGGTTCTTGGGTCAGGCCCTGTCATCATGGGAAGTTGGTAGAGCCAACCCTGGGGAAGATTGCATGTTTGAGGGGCCTTCCCTCTGTCTCAGGGGATACCCCAAAGGCCTCTCCTGAAGGACAATGTCCCTAGTAGCCTAGTCTGTGTCCTCTCTGCAGTTAGCAAGTGAAACAAGTGGTTCAGATCATCTCCAGTTCCTTTGAACACTCCTGTCCTGTACAGTGGCCAGAATAGGAGGTCTGGACTAAGTTCTGCTCCCTTTTTAGGCCTGAGGTTCTCATTGGTGTGGGGAAACCCATAGGAATCCAGTTCTTCTAAAACAGCACTGCCCTGAGAGCCTGTCCTGGGGCTAGGGGCTGCTCAGGACACCAGAAGCAGCCACACTGAGGCCATGTACTGGACTAAAGGCTGGGGAACAGGAAGCTGGAGAGTGAATCCCGGCTAGCAGGGCTAAAGGCCTAAGTGGGCAGGAATGCCTGGTGGTCTTGGGCAGGTGCAGGTGAGACTCATCCTAGCCCAAGCCCAGGTGAGTAGTAGAGCACCCATAACCAGCTGGGGATGAGCATAGTGTGGCATCTCTGTGCCAGGAGCTTAGATTTGGAGTTGGTCAGGGCTGGAAGGGAAACTGGCTCAGCCTTTTTTTAGCTGTGTGACCTTGGTCAAGTTACTAAATTACATTGGGTCTCAGTTTCTTCATCTGTAGTATGGGGATAATAGTTTCCATGTAATGGTTTTATTGTAAGGGTAAAATGAGATGAGGACTGTCCAGGGCTTACCACAGGTAATGCATAGAAGCTGAGGCCAGTAGGATCTGGAAGGGAGAGGTTGTCTTGGAGCACAGGGGCAGAGGTCAGGCTGTGGGAGTGGGGTGATGATACTGGCCTTATTGCTCTTCTTAAGTGCCCTGCTCTCCCAGCTACCACCTGCTTCTTTTAACACCTCCCATCCTACCCTCCCAGTTTCAGGTCTGCCAAGACTCACCAGAACACCTCCCAATTCTCTAGAATGTCCTCTGACCTCTTCATTCTGCTCTCCTCTTTTGGGGCTGCTTTGCCTTAAAGCATTTAAACATTGAAAGATTCCCCCCTTGCTCTGTGGTTTAAATTATTCCTAGTTCCCTTTGTTTATTTCCTGAGTCCCTGGTTACTAGAGGAGTATTTTCTAAGGGAAAGCACATGCAAATCAGGAAGCATCATTCTAGAGTCAACAGGGATGTGTGTGGGGGGGGGTAAGGGAGGGTACTAGACAAGAATGAAGAGATAGTCTGGAAGGAAGTGATCTCTGGCCTGGTCTCATCACACTGCCCACAAGCAGACTGGACCCTGGCTGACCTGTGTCTGCTGAGTCAGGCCTAGCTCCAAGCTTTTCTGGAGCACACATGTTCCCTCTTGGCTGACATTGGCCCTTGTTGCTGGGGGTACTGGGGCTGAGTGGGCTCACTCCATGGCATGAGAGCAGCAGCTGTGCCTGCTATGGGCCATGTCCTCAAGACCCTGTGAGTGGGGACCGGGGTAAGTTTGTCCCTAGAACTGAGATCTCCTGTTGGGTCTTAGGTGAGGCTGTTACAGCATCCCTCCTCTTCCTTGCTTCACCTTTTCATTTGTGCAAAGAAAATAGTCACCCACATCTTCTTCCATCAGACCTTGTCCATCCAGCCGATAAACTTATGGAACCAGGGCCTTCCTGGCAGTCCTGTGGGCTTAGGCCTGCCTCCCTACCCCAAGGAGGAGGCAAGGACTAGGAGAGGGCGAGGAGAATTGGGGGAGCAAGGGAGGGACAATGGGGGATAAGTCACAGATGATGGGTGTCCTGGAAGATGGGGTCATCCAAGATGGGGAAGAGGTCAGAGAACAAAAGGGGATAGGGCTTAAAGGAGGTAAAGGAGGAGGGAGGGAAGAGCTCACCAAGGTGGGTGAAGAGAAGAACATCTGAGAAGAAGGGGAATCGTGGCTGGGTGTGGTGCCTTATGCCTGTAATCCTAGCACTCTGGGAGGCTGAGGCAGGAAGAGTGCTTGAGCTCAGGAGTTCAAGACCAGCCTGAGTAAGAGTGAGATCCTGTCTCTCGTAAAAATAGAAAAATGGTGGGGTGGGAATAAAAATAGAAAAACTAGCTGGATGTTGTGGCAGGGACATGTAGTCCCAGCTACTCAAGAGGCTGAGGCAAGAGAATCATTTGAATCCAGCAGTTTGAGGTTGCTGTGACCTATGATTATGCCAGGATAGTCTACCCAGGGTGACAGAGTGAGACACTGCCTCAAAAATAAATAAATAAAATAAAATAAAATAAAATAAAATAAAATAAAATAAAATAAAATAAAATAAAAGAAGGGAATCATGGAGACCAGACCCTGGGTGGAAGTAGCAGAGATCATGGAAATGAGGCCATTTGAAGGGAGGCCAGAAGACATTTCCTAATTTTGAGTACCAAACCAACCAGGGAAATCCCCATAAGGACAATTCACAAGAACACCGAATAGCAGAACGCTATTGCTTTGACCCAATACCCAGAAAAGTGCAAAGAGCAAAGTTTACCCAGTCAGCTACCAGGTTATAATGATGCTTATGGCATCCTCTATGAGTATAGCATTTTAGGCAGCTTTTGTTTATTTTTATTTTATTATTTTTTTTAAATCTCAAGTCACTCCTTCCAAAAGATAGTGGAAATAAATTTGAATAAACAAAACAGGTTTGCTGAAAATAAAACCAGGACTCCTAACCTGCTCCAGTCAGCCTGCTTCCACGAGGTCTGCTGGTTGGTGTCACACCTGTGACTGAGTGAGCGGCATCCGGCATGTACCAGGTGAGTGCACAGAGGGCTGCTGAGAGGGAAAGCAGCAGAGATGTTGCTGAGGGTGGAGGGAGGTCAGGCTCTCAGGTTTGCGGCTAGGGACCAGGTGAAGCTAAAACCAGTATCTCAGAAAGCCAGCTTGGGCAGGGTTTGAGTGGAAAGGGAACCTGGATTAGGTGGAAGCAGGTCCCTCACTGGCATTTTCCTACAGGTGGCTGCATTCTTGGCAATGGTCATGGGAACCCACACCCTCCAGGGGCGGCTCCAGAGGGACTGGAGCCATCAGCTCAGCTGCTGCCCCAGCAAAGGGCAGGACCTGCCTGAAGAGTGGCTGAAGTGGAGCACTATGCTTGTCTCTCCCCCAGAGCCTGCCAGCCTCACCTCCCACCCAGGATCCTGCAGGGCCAGCGAAGATGGACCCCTCAACAGCAGGGCCATCTCCCCTTGGAGATATGAGTGAGTCTCCTGTCCCGTCCCGAATGCCTGCAGGAGTTACCCTGTGTATGCTGGTCAGGTTATGTGTGAGGGACTAGGGAGTTCTACTCAATTCCAGCCTCCTCGCCCCTTTTGATCTCAGAGAGGCCATAACTGTTTTGGAGTTAGACAAGAATTTGAGTCCCAGATCTGACTCTCAGTGGGTGACCTTGAACCAACTACTTAAGTTTCCAAACTCTGGCTTTTTGTTTTTTAATCTGTAAAAGGATATACTACCCCTTAGGCTAATATGCAGATCAAGTGATATGATGTATGTAAAAGTCTGTATATATATATATTTTTTTTAATTATTTTTTTTTTTTATTAAATCATAGCTGTGCACATTGATATGATCATGGGGCATCATACACTAGTTTCATAGACCGTTGGACACATTTTCATCCCACTGGTCAACACAGTCTTCCTGGCATTCT
>CAUYPK010135606.1:0-10518 GCA_963574355.1 Loris lydekkerianus
AAGCCCAGGAGACCAAGGCTGCAGTGTGCTGTGAGTACACCACTACACTACAGCCTGGTAGACAGACTAGCACCTGTCTCAAAAAAAAATAAAAAATAAGTCATGGAAGAAGCCCAAGTGCCCATCAATGCACAAATGGATCAATAAATTGTGGTATATGTACACCATGGAATATTATGCAGCCTTAAAGGAAGATGGAGAGTTTACCTCTTTCATGTTTACATGGATGGAGCTGGAAAATATTCTTCTTAGCAAAGTATGTCAAGAATGGAAGAAAAAGTATCCAAAGTACTCTGCCCTACTATGAAAGTAATTTATAGCTTTCATATGAAAGCTATAACCCTATTACAGCACAAGAATATGGGGAAAAGGGCAAGGGAGGGGAAGGGAGATGAGGGGGAGAATGGGTGGAGAGAGGGTAATTTGTGGGACCACACCTACGGTGCATCTTAGAAGGGTACAGGTGAAACTTACTAAATGCAGAGCATAAATGTCTGAACACAATAGCTACAAAAATGCCATGAAGGCTATGTTAACCAGTTAGATGAAAATATTTCAAATTGTATATAAAACCAGCACATTGTACCCCATGATTGCATTAATGTACACAGCTATGATTTAATAAAAAATAAATAAAAAACTGTATTATGAACAACGACGTTTGAATTGCATGTAATTTTTACATGTTATGAAATACTAGTCTATTTTTTAGGCTTTTCAACCATTTAAAAAATATAGAAACTATACTTAGCTCACAGACTATACAAAAACAGGCAGTGGGATATGTCTGTCATTTTCTCAGTCGCCATAACTGAGCTATAACAACATTCAACAACAGGAACAGATTTGGGGGGGTTTTGAGACAAAGTCACATTTTGTCATCCTTGGTAGAGTACCGTGATGTCACAATTAACAGCAACCTCAAACTCTTAGGCACAAGTAATCCTCTTGCCTCAGCCTCCCAAGTTGCTGGGACAACAGACCAGGCCACAATGCTCAGTGTTTTCCTATCCTTTTCCAAGCATAACACCACTGCTTACACCTGCCCAAGGGCTGTGCTTAATAGCATTTCTGTGATTCCACCCATCTTCCATGAGCCTCAAGCCAGCATACATCCAGCCAGAAATGGAGTCTGGGTTTTGCTCAGGCTAGTCTTGAACTCCTGAGTTCAGACAATCCACCTCCCTCAGCCTCCAAGAGTGCTAGGATTATAGACCTGAGCCATACCATCTGGCCTACAGACAGATCTTGATAGAGTAATATTAAATGAACATTCTAAGACCAAAGAATAATAGCCCACACAACTGAATATTTTACTATGGGCAGAGGACCCACAGTTCTACTTATAAAGTTGAGGGTTCCTAAAATGTCTCTGTGGTAGAGTCCCTACAGATGTTCTAAGATGACATGAAAAGAAAATCAAGTCAGTGATAAATATAGATCCAGAGTTTTGGTTTCCTCTTTGTGGAAGAAAAGGACCAAAGGACTGGGACTGAAATTTTGTGCTGAGCATTGGCATCATGGTACTTATTCCAATGAAAAACAAGATAAACAATCAACTAACTCCAGACATAATAGAAAGGGGTCATATGATAAGAGTGAGTTACGAGAAAAGGATTGTGATCTGTTTTCTGTGTAATTGAACTGTATCAAAAGAAAAATGTGACTTCCTGGAGGATAATCTAGGAAGGAGAGGAAAATGTGAGGAAAAGAAATATCCCAAAGGGCTCCCCTGTTTCTAAGCTGAGCGGTTTTCACAATGGACATGTCATCAGCTGAGATGGGCAAGCCTGAGGGAGATGCAGGTGGGAGTGATGAAGAACTCTTTCTAAATTGTTTGAAAATCTTATTTGATGTCCATGTTGCAATGTCAAGCAGTGAAATATATAGCACAGTGTCATTATTGACCATAGGAGCAATAACATTCTTCCTTGTGGAGACCTGTCCTACACCTCATAAGACATTGTGTGGTGTCCCTAGCCACTGTTCACTACATACCAGTAACCCCCCCATACACAGTCATGACAACCATAAATATCTACAGACATCACCAACTGTCCCTTAGGGGGAAAACTCACTCCCCTCCCTGACTGACAACCATTAGTGTATGTACTGTACGTAGAATACAACTCAGTAAGGAATTCTCTGCTGCAGACATACATTTAGGATCCTGTGGCAGATACCTAAAAATGTTCTAATGTTATCTCTTACCCTCACAGGCTTCCTGCCTGCCTGCTGGTCACAACCAACTTCCTGAGTCAGCTGAGCTCACTCTTCAGCACTCTCCCCCTTCCCACTTCTGCCTCAGGCTCAGCCATGTGGTTTACCAGCTGACATGGGGAATTCCTCTCCTTACCTTCTTGCCTGTTGTTTCATTGGGTAGATCCTATAGAATTCCTGCCCTTCATCAGGCCACAAACTCCTGCTGATCCTTCAAGATCCACCTCTCTTTGAAAACCTCTTCTGATGTTTGCATCCCAGAACACTGTATGTGCTGTGGCAACATGAACATGAGGGCCTCACTGCTCTTGTTCTACCTTTCACTATGCTCAGGTTCTTTCCATGTTACATGGCCTTGGATATGGTAGAGTTTAGAAATCCAGGGACTCTGAGTTTAGAGGCATTGGGTTGGACTGGGACTTCCTCAACTCTAACAGACACCTCAAGGGAGTCACTTGGAGTAGACAACTCATGGATTGAGGTGTATGTAGAACCATAGCATCTGTAGTCCCAACTTCTATCTCAATCTCATACTTCTACCCTAAGCTCAAGATTGATCTAACCAAATACTTACTGGGACATCTGCTGGAGTATCTAATGTTCATCTGAAATGTAAAATTATTAAACAAAGAAACTTCTCTCCAAAAGCTTCCCCTGCATGGTCTTTTCCTGCTGTCAAGGAATCATCTACATATGATGGCAATCAAGATGCACTTGCACATCCCTTGCAAGGAAAGACTTGTGGCTCCAACTGCAGATTTTACTATAAGCAGAGCACCCACAGTTACAGCTGTCACCTCTTCATGGTGGCCTGAACCAGGGAAAGCCACCTCCCTAAGGTCAAACCTACAGCCCATAAATGATCAAGATGAAACTATAAGACCTGAACTTTTCAGCCCAATACAGCACACTGTAGGTTGCCATTTCTGCCCCTAAAGAAGATTGGCCAAGGCTGATGTCAAGTATACATTGCTGTCCAACTTTTCAGAGATGGACTGAATGTTAATGACCCATGAAAATTTATACATTAAAACTGGAATCTCCAATGTGATGGCATTTTGAGATAGGGATTTAGGTCATAAAAGTGGAGCCTTCATGATGAGACAAGTACCCTTATAAGAAGAGACAGAAGATAGCTTTTCTCATGTCAGGATAAAATCAGAAGGCAGACATCTGTTAATGAGGAAGAAAATGCTCACAGCAAAGGAATTTTCCAGAACCTTGATCTTGGACTTCCCAGCCTCCAGAATGATGAAAATTAAATGTATGTTATTTAAGCCACTCCATCTGTAGTAGTTTATTATAGTAGCCCAGATGGACTAAGACATTCTCCCTCTGTTCAGTTCAGCTTCCTTCCCCTTCCTTTCAGGTTTTGCTCTCAAGGACTCTCCTTAATAAATATCTTGAAGTCTGATAACATGATGCTTCCTTATTTGTTTTTGTTTCTTAGAATTGTGTTGGATATTTGGGGATTTTTCCGGTTCCAAAAGAAACAAAGAACTATTTTTTCAAGTTTTTCAAAGTATGATATTGGTGCTTTTATGGGTAGTACATTAAATCTGTTCATTGCTTTGGGTAGTATAGACATTTTAACAATGTTGACTCTTCCCATTCATGAGCATGGTATTTTCTTCCATTTGTTAGTTTGTTAGAAGAGTTCCATCTCTGCTATTTGTTTTTTCAGGGTTTCATAGCTCTTTCGGTAGAAATCCTCACATCCTTTCTTAGGTATATTCTGAAGTATTTCATTTTCTTTGAAGCTACTCTGAAGATAACTGAGTCTTTGATTTGATTCTCAGCTTGACTGTTGTTGGCATATATGAAGGCTCCTCATTTATAGACATTGATTTTGTTGACCAAGATGTGTCTGTATTTCTCAATCACTTTCATTAGTCTAGTGGTTGAGTCCCTGGGATTTTCTAAGTATAAGATCATATCATCAACAAAGAGTGAGAGTTTGACCTCTCGTGTTCCCATTAAATACCCTTGATATCCTTCTGTTCTTGATTGCATTGGCTAGGACTTCCAGCATAATGTTGAATAGTGGTGGTGCTAGTGGACATCCTTGTCTGGTTCCAATTCTAAGTGGAAATGCTTTCACTTTTGCTCCATTCAGTTTGATGTTGGCTGAAAACAGTATGGTACTGGCATAAAAATAGAGACGTAGATCTATGGAAAAGAATAGAAAACCTAAAGATGAAACCAGCTCATATTGCCATCTGATCTTCAATAAACCAAACAAAAGTATACACTGAGGAAAACAATCCCTATTTAATAAATGGTACTAGGAGAACTGTTAGTCACATGTGAAAGACTGAAACTAGACTTGTACCTCTCACCACTTACAAAAACTGATTCACACTGGATAAAAGATTTAAATCTAAGACACAAAAAAACTCTAGAATAAATTGTGGGTAAAACTCCAGACAATATCAGCCTAGGTAAAGATTTTGTGAATAAAACACCATTGGCAATTGCAGCAAGAACAAAAATAAATAAATGGGATGTGACGAGCCTAAAAAGCTTCTACACAGCTAAGAATACAATAATTAAAACAAATATGCAACCTTCAGATTGGGAGAAGATATTCGAATGTTATAAATCTGACAAAGGGCTATTAACCAGAATCTACAGAGAACTAAAACTAATCAACTAAAAAGTACATATAACAACCCCATTTATTATTGGGCAACAGACTCGTCTCCTGTGAAGACAACAGAATAGCCAACAAACACATGAAACATGCTGATGTTTCCTAATCATCGTAGAAATGCAAATCAAAACAACTTGGAGATATCCCCTAACTCCAGTGAGAATAGCCCACATTGCAAAGTACCAAAGCTGCAGATATTGGTATGGTTGCAGAGAAAAGGGAACACTTAAACACTGTTGGTGGGATTGCAAACTAATACTGCATTTTTGGAAAGAAGTATGGAGAATCCTCAAAGAGCTAAAAGTAGACCTCCTATTTGATGCTACAATCCCATTAATAGGAATGCACCTAGAAGAAAAAAATTAATTTTACCACTAGACATTTGCACTCACATGTTTATAGTGGTTGCATTTACAATTACAAAGGTGTGAAAACAACCCAAGTGCTCATGAACCCATGAATGGATTAATAAACTGTGGTATATGTATGCTGTGGAATACTATTCAGGCATTAAAAAGAAAGAGACTTTACATCTTTTTGTATCTCTCTGGAAGGAAGTGAAGAACATTCTCCTTAGTAAAGTATCTCAAGAATAGAAAAACAAGCATCCCATGTACTCAATACTAATTTGAAACTAGTAGATGAATAACTACAGACATAAGGAAAAATACAATTAAATTAAACAAGGGGGGATGGGAGAAGGTTGGAAAGAGTTCAGTAGGCTCTCACCTAATGGGTACAATGTAGGGGAATATGGCATACCTCCTGGGTGAAGGACTCAAATACCTGTCAAACTTTTCCTAACAAACAAAAGCAATGTAGGCTAATCACATATACCCTAATATTAATCTGAAATTTTTTGTATTAAATCATACCTGTGCACATTAATGCAATTATGGGGTACAATGTGCTGGTTTTATATGCCATTTGAAATATTTTCATCAAGCTGGTTACTAATCCAAAATTTTAAAAAGGAGTGATGATAATGAATGGAACTTAATCACAGACCTGTAAGACAAGTCACATAATGGCATTGCTCTGGGGATGGGACTTTTGAGGATTTTCCAGCGTCTATGTCCCTCCAATGCAAGGCTTGTGGTTTTCACAAATACTGGAGTTTGAAGTTGCTATTTTTTTCAAAGCTGGTACAAAGCTGGGGGGAAAGGGAGGGTCACAAGCCAAGTTAAAATTACACAAATCCGGCTTGGTGCCCATAGCACAATGGTTATGGCACCAGCCACCTGCACCAAGGCTGGTGGGTTCAAGCCCTGCCCAGGCCAGCTAAAAACAATGACAACTGCAACAACAACAAAAATAGCTGGGCCTTGTGGCAGGCACCTATAGTCCCAAGTACCTGGGAAGCTGAGGCAAGAGAATCACTTAAGCCCAAGAGTTTGAGTTTGCTGTGAGCTGTGATGCTACAGCACTCTACCTAGGGCGACATAGTGAGACTCTGTCTCAAAAAAAAAAAAATACACAAATCCCACTGTTTTTACTGAGGTTCCCACTCACACTTTTTCCCTTAATAATTGCTATAAGCTCTTGATTAGTTTCTGGAGTTGCAATAAAAGTTGTCATTGACAGTATTTATGTTGCTTTTATGGAAGAATGAACATACAAAAGCCCTCACTCTTCTGCAAGTGCCACCTCATTACTGTATTTATTTTTACACAATAATATCAGTTTATAAAAATTTCTATATGTTGGGCAGCACCTGTGGCTCAGAGAAGTAGGGCTCCAGCCCCATATACCAGAGGTGGCAGGTTCAAACCCGGTCCCGGCCAAAAACTACAAAAAAAAAAAACAAAAAAAGAAAAAGAAAATTTCTAAATGTGTCTTATAATGATTAAGTGGCTTCCCATGGTTCTGCTTATAGTTAGTACATAAAACTGTTACTGTTTCTCCAAACACAATATTGCATCCAGTTTCCTCTAGAGAACCATTAAAAATTCTAATATATTCCCAAATTATTTCTACCCAACCTTGGCTGTGTGCTTCCATCAAATATTTCAAAGAAAAAATGCAATCAGAAAAAAATCAAGGGGGTGCTAACATATAGTTTTGCATTTACCTGGTTGTATGTCTGCTTTCTAAATAAAGCTGAAAGCATCTACAAGGCTAAGTCAGTGTCATCCAAATCTTTTTATCATCATTGTCTTAGGTATATGTCTGTCATTTTTGGACATCAACACATCCTCACTTGAATAAGTGAATAAGCAGATTCTTTGAAGAAAAGACAGTCTGAGCAAGAGTGAGACCCCATCTCTAATAAAATTAGAAAAACTAGCCGGGTGTTGTGGTGGGTGCCCATGTCCCAGCTACTCAGGAGGCTGACTCAGGAGGATTGAGGGTGCTATGAGCTATGACATCAGTGCACTCCTACCCAGGGCCACAGAGTGATACTCTGTCTCAAAAAGAAAGAAAAAGAAAGGAAGAAAGGGAGGAAGGCTGTGTTGTGAAGGGGACCACTAGTAATTTGGGAATTTTTTCCTCACTACTGAAGAACAAAAACATGGTACTCGAGGATCATGAAGCATCAATATCAGGGGGCTGAGGGTGGGATAACACGCGGCCAGAAAAGTGCTCATATGTTGCAGCCAGAGGTGAGATTTGAAAAACACAGTATTATACATTATAAAGATAGAATTGATGAAGTAAAAGAAAATGAAGGTGGTTGCCAGAAGCAGGATGGTCTGAGTGGCTTTTGCCTCAGGGGAAAATCTGTGGGAGGTACTGAGGGTGTGAATATGCCTCACTCTCTGGTGGTGTCTGTGTAGGAGAAGGACCATGTAGACACTGGCCCCAGCCATGAGCCCCATGAACACAATATCTGAGAAAGTCAACAGGGTTGTGTATTTTACAGCAGATCTTATTTCCAGATTTATAGAGGAGCAGAGTCCAAAATTCCGTGTCTTAGTAGCATTGTGGCTGTGCTGAAGGGCCTCTACATGTACAGGAACAAAGATGTTGATCAGCAGGTTGGAGATCCAGCAGAGAAAGCAGGAGATGCCGACATTCTTCACAGTTGCATCTTTGAGCTTCATCCAGCCTCCAGTTCTAGGGCTGATGGTGATGGCCTGAAAACTGCTCAAGTGGCAAGTAGTGCAGAGAGAAAGGCCCCGGGCCGTTCTGTGAAAATAAGTGACAAGTTTACACCCCATATTTCCCAGGGTGTGTGTCACTCCCCAGAAAAATATCATCTGAGGGATCCCCTTGAAGAGAAGAAAGAAGAAGTTGGCCGCAGCCAGGTTGGTGATGATCAAGAGTCTGGTCCTGGATTTCTGACCAGTGCAGGCTGTGGAGGTGTAGGTTAAGAGAAGAAAGGTGTTCCCCAGGACCCCAGTCCCAGTCTGGACCACAAACAGTAGCCTTAGAATCAAATCACCAGGAGTCATTGTCATGGGATCATGGAAGACATTGTTCAGAAAAGAGCCTGACAGTCACAGAGTTAGAACTGAGAGTAACAGCACCAGTCCCAAATGTGCTTCAATATTTCCAGTTCTAACAGGGCGTCCTGGGCCCTGACTAACTCCTCTTTGTGAGGACAGCAGTTAACATTTACAGGACAAGAACTCCACACCAGTGAGCGCAGAACTGCCACTCAGAGTGGCCAGCCTGGCCTGTTTCTTTTTACACTCACACGGCCATGAAGGATGGGGCAGTGTTTAATCTGTTTCCTGAATCCTCAGTGCGCATATCCAGGGCACCATCTACAGGCAAAGCTTTATCTGTTATGTCAAAGTCTGTCTGAAACACATGTTGTGTGCAGAACAGGTTTTCAGTCCTTGGAGACAGAAAGATTAAATCACCTGGGTCACTGTTCCTAATAGCTCAGAGCCTACAGTGGGAGACAAATTAATAGTAAAATGAAAATGATGGTATGGATGATGGATACACAGGTGTTGTGAAAACAGGTATCGGGGGGGTGAGCATTAACTGTTCTATGGTATATACAGAAATTTTATATTTTTAAACTTAGTTAATTTTTCTCCCAACTTATTTAATTAATGCCTATGTATATCACAAATAATAATATAATACAAAGACATACAGAGAACATTTAATCTGTACCCCATCTTTCCTTTATAATCCTACTCCTCTGAGATAATCATACATCTCAAGTGTGCATTCCTTATTATTTTTCTTCATGTCTTACAAAATATGTGTGTTTCAACAATCGTTAATAAATATATGACTGAATAAGGTCCTTATGTTTAGAAATTTAAAACCATTCTTCCTCATAATTTTTGGTCAAAGAAAACAATTATACTGAAAATGTAGCATTAAGAAGGTAATATGCCATGATCATGTGAGACGTATACCAGGAACGAGGGGTAGTTCAATATTGTAAAATCCATGAACAGATTTCACTATATTGATATTAAGAAAATTCATGTAATTGTCTCCATTAATGATAACAAAACCTTTGAAAAAATCAAGAGCATGCATTTAAAAGAAAAGCATTCAAAGATATAGGAGTGATGGATATTTCCTTAGCATGCTTATGTATATCTATGCTTTGCTTTATAAATTCAGAATGAAGACCAATATTTGTTTTTTTGTTGTTGTTTTGCATTTTTGAAAAAGAGTCTTATTTTGTTACCTTGGGTAGAGTGTCATGGCCTCATAGCTCACTGCAACCTCAAAGTCCTAGGCTAAAGCAATTCTTTTGCCTCAGCCTCCTGAGTAGCTGGGACTACAGATGCCCACTACAATGCCCAGCTATTTTTTAGACATGGGATCTCACTCTTTCTCAGGCTGGTCTCAAACTCATGAGCTCAAGAAATACACCTGCCTCAGCCTCCCAGAGTGCTGGGATTATAGGCAGGAGCCATTGCACCGAGCCTGAGGACCAGTATTTGAATTAATAATTATCATTGTCCTATAAGCATGAGTCAATACAATTATACAGTGTGGCCATAAAGTTTGTTTGCAATTTAAATAGCTAAAACTAATAATTACCATTGCCCTATAAGCATGAGTTGATGTAATTATACAAACTGTGTAATTATACAAAGTGTGTATAATTATATATATTTGTATATATATTATATAAAGTTCATGTGCAACTTAAATAATTACAACTATTTAAAAGAAAATAAATTAACAATAAAAACTTACAAGTAAACTCTTTATAGATGACATGAAAGTATAATAACACACCACTAGAGAATCAGTGTTAAAAATTAACTTAATGCAATCATTTAGAAGGAAGTAAGCTATAAAATTAATATACAAAAATTAATAGCTTTGACTCGGCACCTGTAGCTCAAGCAGCTAGGGTGCCAGCTACATACCCTGGAGGTGGCAGGTTCAAGCTCAGCCCCAGCCTGCCAAACAGCAATGACAACTACAGCCAAAAAAATAGCTGGCTGTTGTGGTGGACACTTGTAGTCCAAGGTACTTGGGAGGCTGAGGCAAGGGAATCACTTAAGCCCAAAGAGTTACTGTGAACTGTGACATCACAGCACTCTACCAAGGGCGACATAGTGAGACTCTGTCTCAAAAAAAAAAAAAAGAAAAAGAAATGTCATTAGATGGTACATGACTGTATTGTTATATATTCAAAGGGCTTTACAAACTCTAATGCAGTGGTTCTCAACCTGGGGGTCAAAAGACCCTTTCATAGGGGTTGCCTAAAACCA
>CAUYPK010135609.1:0-15187 GCA_963574355.1 Loris lydekkerianus
CCTTCCCTCCCTTCCTTCCTTTTCTCTTCCCTCCCCTCTTTCCTCCTTCCCTCTCTCCCTTCCTCCCTCCCTCCCTTTCTTCCTTCCTTCCTTGCAATCTTGCCTATTTCTTACTCATTACAGGTTACCACACGTGCCCACTTTTCTTCTCCTGTTATTTACATATGTTACCTGTTGTTTTCCAGGCATTCATGGTGGTGACTGTTAGTCTCATGAGGTTTGTGACATTTGTTGTGTGCACTGTTCTGTACCTGTGACCATTACTCCATTTTGTATCACAAGCTAGAAACTGTATTTTGGGGGGAGCAGGATGCACTTGGTTCATTGACTCAAGTGGTTACTGAAGTTGTTCTTCCAGGGCCCTTTTTAACTTTCTTATCCTGGAGGCCAGACTTGCTTCTACTTCCCCAATGCCACTTTCTATCCCTAATCAGAAATACATTTATCATGGTCCTACTGATATTTAGCCTTATTGTAGGAGATATTTTAGACAAGAATCACCTTAAAAATGTTTTAGTATAAGGCAAGTTAGAGGGCACTAACTCAATGCAAAATATTGTCATTAAAAACGTGCCCTCGGCACATATGCCATTTCCTTTAGGGAGAAATGCTCTCCCACATTATAGGCTATATAGCTCATAAATAAAATACAAAACCTACCAGAAATGCTAAATAAAGAAAAACATTGAGTCTTGAGGACTCTACTAACAATAGTCCATTGTGATCAATGAAATAGTTCCAAGAATGAAAACAAGGTATTTGGTCACTGCTCTACTATCACCAGCCTGACTCTCATTGTTTCTCAGAGTAAAATAATTGAAGCGATTTGTCCACAAGACAGTAGATAAATATAACTCTATCTATTATTGCTCTTGTGAGGGTAGTCAAAAGGGTTTATTGTACAGTTTGAACGTAACTTACCAGATGAATAAAAATGGTTGCTTCTTTTAGTGGCTGTGAAAACCTCGTCTGCCAGAAGGACCATTGGCCAGCAACCTCCTAGTCCACAAGCTGTGAACGGTTATGAAGGACTGTGTGGCTGGCAACCTGCTAGTCCATAAGCTGTGGACAGTTATGAAGGACCGTGTGGCTGGCGACCTAGTCCATAAGCTGTGGACGGTTATGAAGGACCGTGTGGCTGGCGACCTCCTAGTCCACAAGCTGTGGACGGTTATGAAGGACCGTGTGGCCAGCGACCTCCTAGTCCACAAGCTGTGGACAGTTTTTCCTGTTTCATGGTGTACACATAGTAGGCCCCATAAAATACATAACCACTTACTAAAAACACAAATAAGAGAATGTTCTTTGTATTTGGATTTTGGCAGAATTTCAATATAGAATAGAGGAATTTAATCAATACATTTGTAATTTTTATGAAAAGGAGAAATTCTAAAAAAAAGAAAGGAGAAATTTCCCAGTTACAACCCAAGAATATGGGGAAAGGGGAGAGGGAGGGGAGGGGACAACACTTTTCTCAGAATATATCCCTGTTGGTAAGGGATACACACCTGTCTGCGTATCTGTGCATGTGAGGATGGAGAGAGGAAGGAAGAGAGAGAGATCAAGGGAGTGTGAAAAAGAGACTACAGTAGGCAGGACCTTGGGCGATACCCTACTTACACGTGGATGGTTCTCTTCTTCCTTCTCCCTTATAATAGGTGGGTCTTTAGCCTGAAGCTTTGCCTCTCACTACAGACCTCTTTGGGCTTTAAATTTCAGCCTTCAGAGCCCAGACACACTGACCAGGGCCTTCAATGTGCTGCCTGCAGTTAAAGTATAGAAGTTAGAAAAATAAAATCCAGATATTAGCTTATCTGGGTAATTTATAGACTGACAGTGGCACCTGAATAAAAGGATTTACTGACATGGAAAGTATGATTGTTCACTTACATCTTATTACAAGCTCAGCACATTTTCAGTTTTTTTGTACGTTAAAAAAATACATAATGGGAGGCACCTGTGGCTCAAAGGAGTAGGGCCCCTACCCCATATGCCAGAGGTGGCAGGTTCAAACCCAGCCCTGGCCAAAAACTGCAAAACAAACAAACAAAAAACATCTTTTTTGAAGCTAGCGTAGAACATATTGACAAGCCTTGAATTTGACAGGTAAGCTGTAATGAAAACAACACAGAGAAAAATGAAAAAAATTAGCATTTTTAGAATTCAATGGATAGGCAAAAACATGTCATACAGTTTTATATAAAAGAACAGTCCCTGGAAGGAACATCCACTTGGCTCTCAAAGTGCACATGAGACAAAGGACAGAACCCAGGAGTCTATGCAGTGCCTCTTGTCTCTATAGCGGCGGTTCTCAACCTTCCTAATGCCACAACCCTTTAATACAGTTCCTGTGGGTCACGACCCACAGGTTGAGAACCGGTGCTCTGTAGAAACAGCGTTATTGGCACCTGCCCCTATTCTATCTCTAAAGTAACAGGACACAGAAGAAGCTTACAAAGGAAAGGGGTAAAGAAATGGAATCTTTCAAGTGTCTGTGTGGTGAGTGGAGGCTGGTGATGATAGAAGTGTGGGTGCCCCCTCATCCTAGATAATTTCTTAGAGTCTTAATAGGATGTTGAAGCCAGAGCTTAAGCTCAGAAAATAGAAGTGCTTTCTTTACAGGAGAGGGCACCACTAAGCTAAATTTAACTCACAAAATCCATTTACCCACACCTGGTATGAATTATTTTACATGCACACATCACTGGATTTTGACACAGGAGAAATTAAAATAGTTTTGAAATGTACCATTGCATCATGCACATAAGGTGAGGTCCCCCCAAATACCCTCCTTCCTCCTGCCATTTTAAAACTATTAAGGAAATAAGTAAGCAAAGTGATGTATGCGTTAATCAGTTCGATGTAAGCATTTCACATTGTTTATCAAATCAGTACCCTGTACCCCAAAGATGCATCAATGTACACAGTTATGATTTAATGAAAACAAAAAAAAAGGAGAAGTTAAAGCTTAATGTAAAAAAAAAAAAGAATGTGTTCTCACTTATATTTACACATTGGTATTTCATTTTATCATTACCTTGCCACAAGAAAGAAATAAAATCAATATTGTTTAGTTCTTGGAAGAAATAAGATGGAATTAAATACACACATTAAGATTATCTTAGAGGTTAAGTTGTTCCAAGCGCCAAGCTTCTTCAACTTGTATTTATTCTTGAAGAATTTTCTTTTCTGAAACACTAAAGCATTAGATAATGAAAAGAGAAGAGAGAAAAAGAATCAGGCAATTTCAATACTTCAGTAGTGAGTGAGTGGAAGTCCTCTCAGCCAGATTGGGTTTTAGCTTTTTTCTAATGTTTCTTATATTTGACATATGACAAATATAATACTGACAAAGAAATGAAGGACAAAGACATGTTGTGCCATCATCAGAATCATTGCCTGTAATTTTCTTAAAGTTAAAATTACTTAACATTGCAGGAAAAAATGAATGAGGAAAGCACCTGGCGGATTGGCTGGTATGGCGTGGCCTTGATGAAGTGCTCTCAGCAGAGCGTGAGTCTCGTGTAAGGTCTGTGTGCTTTCTCCTGTGGACTGGATAGAAACAAGAAGGTAAGAGGGGTCTATTCCTTAAACAGGAGTGCGTTTCTGGCTCTTTCTCTGTACGTTTCACACTTCTTGCCTTCATTGTGGGGATTATTCATGTGTGACCATTAGTTACAGCATCTTTGAATATTTTCTCCATGAATTAAGTCCTTCAAGTTTTGAAGAAACAAAAACAATTCTCTTGGAAGATTTATAGTATTTCCTTCTTGTCCTCTCATGCACTCTTTAGTGGAAAAATTTTTCTAGGAAAAGACGTCAGACAGGGAGACAGTCACACCCTCAGATCTGAAGAAATGAGGGAGCTGTGGCAGTGATAATAGGACCAGGTATAGGAGGTAAATGTGCTTTTTTTTTTTTTTTATTGTATCTGATGGGGAATGGAAAAGCCCTCTTGGAGTGCTAACATGGCTGGTTGTCTGCAGAAAATTTCACACAATAAAATAATTTAGGAACCAGGATATGACCACTTTTATTAATTATTGATGAGACAATGTCACAGCTTTGAAAATAGGTTACATTATGAAAGCAATAAAGAATAGTTTAGCTTTTTTCCTCCTATCTATGAGAAACTTATATATATAAGCAAATTAATCAAATAATGTTAGTAGCCCTTTACATAATGCAAATCCTGTCTTGGTGATTTGTGCAGTTTTGGAGTTAAGAGGAATAAGATCTTACCTGTGCTATAATATTTAACCCACTAATAGAGGAAAACTAGTAAAACGTGCCACTCAGACAAAAAATGAGCTACTTTTTCTCCAGAAAATATTTCCCCATTTGTCTCTACTTACATATAAATTTATCTGATGGTTTGCCCTTTAAGTATTTTGAATAAAATGATGTATTCATTGTATAAATGATTGAATTAGTGTAAAGATTTTAAATTAGTGAACTTAAATTAATTCATATTATCCATGTTGCTAAAATAATCACTCACACACTTTATATTTTATATTATGGCAAAATGACTAATTTCTTTATAATTCTTAATGTGTAAAAAAGGTAAAACATTGCTATGTTAATTTTTGCAGGTAAATCCTAGGACTTCGTCAAATAGGTGTTCCACTAAAAACACTAGTTTTTTTTCTTCTTATTCTGTTATTCCTAGCTAGATTTTAATTAGAAATTCAAAAGAACTCAATATGATTGTACGAGTCTATATGAATATGTATGAATTTGTGGTGAAAACATCATTGCTTATTCAACACTGAATTGTTTATAATAAAGTGTCACTATGGCCAGTTAGCCCATTATTCTGTCCTTACCACTGTCCTCTTGTGAACTCAACCCAAGTGGTGGGGCATTTAACATCATGGGAAGTATTACAACAAGCACTAAAAAAGAAAAAAAAATTCCATGGGTTATGGAATCAAACGTTCAGTATAAAAGTAATGGTTGTGCCTTTTACTAGATTACAAAAAAACTTTTTCTCTGAACTACCGATCAACTTGACAATTTTTAAAATTGTTAAACACATTTCCACCATAGGGATAGTACATGTGGGAGAGTGAAGAAGGGTGGACCATGGGATCCTGTGTTTGAATCTGGCTTTCCCAACTCATTACTGAGAGACCTTTGCTTGGTTGGTGATAATGCCAAGTCTTGATTTTCTCCTCTGAAAACAGGGAAACAATATCTGTTTAGGATTTTGTGGTAATGAGAAATAACATCTATAAAAATGCAAGCAATTGCCCAGGATAAATACATGTTGTTTAATTTAATAAGATAAGGTTTTCCATGAATTTGCTCTCCGTAATGTAAAAGAAAAGAAAAGGAGGTGGGTCAGCCAGAAAGATGAAGGTGGAGGAAGGACACGGGCCTGCTGCCCATGCCAGGGACACTTGCCTTGCTCTCCTGACCCCCACCCTCTGGGAGGAACACGGGAGGGAGACAAGGTGATTACCAGAGGTGTCAGCTACCAGATGGTCTCAGAAAAAAGGAAAAGTTTTAAGATGAAAAAGAAAAAACAAACAAACAAGATCAATTATAATTTCAAGGGAAAAGTGCCAGAGCCTACCAGACATTTGCAGGAAGAAGTTGTGGAGGAGGAGGTGGGGAAGCAAGATACCAGCCGAGATCAGCCCCCAGGAGGCTCGGAGCCCAGCAGGGCAGGTGGACAGTTCATTTCTTCCCTACCCACATCACCCACAGTCAGTGGGCTCCAGAGTTGCTGGAGAGCTCTCCTACCCTCACAGCCCAAATGCTGCTGCCATGGGGGTACTGGGAGCTTCCTGAGGACAGAGCACGAGGCTCTACTCATCAAGGAAATTGAATCAAAACCACAGTGAAGTAACATCTAACTCCAGCCAGAAAGGCTCTTACCAAAAAGTTCCACCACAATAGGCGCCTCCCACAACCACCCCCCCTAGTGTGTGAGTGTAACTGAGTGAGTTCACGGCATTAACACCCTGACTAGGAAAATCCACAAGATTTCCGAAAACTTTAGTTCTTACCAAAACAAAAGAACATATAGCCGTGTTTTCATGGGAGGTGTCAGGCCCAGGGTTATCAACTGGCCCAAGGCTACTTTTTTATGGCCATAGGAGGATTGAGGATTATGGAGGATGGGACACTCCTGTATCTGTCTCCTTATCCTCCTCTATCATCTCCTGTACTTGAATTTTTCCCTTTCCAATTATACATGTGTGTGCGTATATACCAGGCCTAACAAGTATGTTCATTACCTTGCCTCCATGCACTTATGTTGGCAGCACTGTACAAACAGCTCAGTAAGGGTGGCACCCGTAGCACAGTGGTTATGGCACTGACCACATGCACTGAGGGTGGCAGGTTCAAATCCAGCCCAGGTAAACATCAATGACAATTACAACCAAAAAATAGACTAGTGTTGTAGCAGGTGCCTGTAGTCCCAGCTACTAGGGAGGCTAAAGCAAAGGAATTGCTTAATCCCAAAAGAATTTGAGGTTGCTGTGAGCTATGATGCTACAGCACTCTACCGAGGGCAACAAAGTGAAACTCTGTCTCAAAAACAAACAAACAAACAAACAAAAACAACAATAACAAAAGCCCCAGTCAGTAAGGTTTCATAACCTTGGTATATCAGTGTCTCCCAGCTGTGTTCATGGAGACACTTGTCTTGCTGAGTGGCGTTCATTATTGTTGTTGCGTGTTTTTGTGTGCAAGAACATGGGAGCTTGAAGTCAAGCAGTGAACAAACGCTACGCTTCTTGTTAAACTTTTTCAAGAGTGAATGTGAAATCAGGGACATGTTAGCCCAAGTTTATGAGGATAATGCGGTGAAGAAAATGGCCATGTACAAATGGTCTAAAGGTTTTTCTGAGGGGAGAATAAGCATCCCTGAGGAAGAGAGGTCAGGGGAGTCAATAATGATCAGAACTGATGAAAATATTGCGAAAATGTGTCAAATTGTTTGTCAATAGTAGCAGACCATGTAAACATTGTCAGAGAAAGAGTCAGAAAAATCTTGACTAAAAATCTTGGTATGAGAATGATGGGTGAAAAAATGGTCCTGAAGGAGTTCACTGACGAACGGTATCTTGGAGGTCTTGTTTAGCCAGCAAACAAATGACCAAACTGGAACACCCTCCCTACTCACCTGATCTAGATACTGAACATTTTTTTCTTTACCTGAAGAAATTTTGAAAGGAAGACATTTTGATGACATTCAGTGTTATGCCTAGGAGTCTCTCGAAGACCACACCACCAGACAAGTCGAATTTAAAGAGGAGTCCTTTTATTGAAGAGCTGGCCAGTGACTGCCTCAGTGTCCCAACATGGGGTTTCTGAGAGCAGCCCTGAGTTGTCTGGGGTTCTGGCATTTATAGGGCAAAACTTTTCCAGGGGGGAAGTAAGCATTATTACAGAAGTGAAAATAGTAGTTAAAGGGGTAGGGGGGATCATGAGGGAAGGGCAGTTAGTTATTTTACACAGTTCTATGACCACGAGAGTGATGAGTGATTTTTCTTCCTTATAAAATAGGTATAAACCACAATGTGCTAAGGGGATATGTAGGGAGGGGAAGTAAGGGTCGTAAAGGGCATGATCATAAAAAGCTACAATCACTAGAGCCACAATCACAAGCAAATGCATTTACAGTTACACAATGGGAGGGCAAACACGAGGAACTAGTTTTGAAGGTAAAAGGGAGTAAATAGTAAAATGGAGTCAAGCTTATTCTTTTAACATTTCAATATCATATACGGATGGTATGAAGACCACGTTAACATCATCACGAGGGCTGTTGTCACGAGGGTAGTTAATGCGTTTTACCCGATAGTGATAGTGAATGACTTTCTACACAATATTAATAGTTTTAACAGTTCTAACCACGTGTATTTAAAATACTATGCAATGGGCAGATAGGCAAGCCTAACTGGTGTTTTTGAAGCAATAAAATGTAACAAAACAACAGAATGGAATCAGGCCTGCCTTTCCTCCCCACTGATTCTCAGGAATAAGAGTTACAACAAAATGGAGTCAGGCCTGCTTCGTTTTCACCCTAACATTCAGGATATCAGGTTAATATAATGATGGCTCTGGTCATTCCAGAAAAAAAGTTCCAAAATTGCTTTCAAAGGTGGGCTAGGCACTGGCGTCAGTGCACAGCTTCCCAAAGGGAGTACTTTGAAGGTGACTATAGTGATACCAATGAGGAATGTAGCACTTTTTCTAAGATGAGTTTGTGAACTTACATATGTGTGTGCATATATATATCTCCAATCCTATGTATTATAACATGATATCAATACTCATAACTTTAATACTTCAGATTGCCTCCAAATTGCTCTATTAGAGACAAAAAGTAAATATTATTATTAGAACACAAGGCCATCTCTATACCATTATTTGACTAGATGTAATAATGCTGGAAGAACTGAAGCATTTGAATGAGGATGATCTTCTGAAAGAAGAAAATAGGATATAAGTGCTTCTAGGGGCCATTACTGGTAATCAAGTTTTGTTTACTCACACTAATAAACAGGGAACAATGACTTTGGGATGAATAATGTTAGGCAGCAATGTGCAGAAAGCAGGTCAGCCAACAGTTAGGGTTTGAACCTCTCCTGATTCTTGGGGGTGTGTTTGTACACCCCACTTTCATATTCTGTTCAACTCTGTCTCATCAAAATTTGCCTGTTTATTTTTTCTGAATTCATAGATTATTATTCAAGAAAAGGTAATGACTACATATTAGAAATTTGTTCTCTTTTTTTAAATTGCAGTTGAAGATAATTTATAAAAAAAATTGTAACACAGCAGGGCAGACTTATGAAAGTAATAAATCTGGATTATAACTGATTCCTGATCTTAACAGGCAGGTAACTAGAAAACAATGCAAATAGCATCAATAGAACTCACCACTGCTGTGTCTCTAGCACTGACCCCTAAAGACTTGGCATGCATTGTGTCACTTAATCCTTATTGGGTCCAGACTTAGCAAATAAGAGTAATAAATGCCCAGTAACATTTGATTTTCAGATGAACAGTGATTTTTTCATTATAAGTCCATCCCATGCCATTTTGGGTACACTTATGCTAAAAATCTACTTCTTATTTACTTGACCTTCAAATTATCTTATCCTGTACTTTATCTAGAAATCCTAAAGCTACTTCATGGTTAGATATGGTTATCAATAATCCTATTTTGGGGGAAAGAAATTGAAATACGGAGCAATTAAGTCATTGCTCGGTGCTACACAAATAATTAGTTTGGAATAAAATCCTTTTATTCTTACAGTGTGTTTTCTTGACTCATACTTAACCATTTTCCCATTCTCTACCCTGACATCTACTCTTGTGAGGGTAAAGACGGCCCAAAGTGGTCCAGTGATCCCTCTGAACTGTAACCATCCATGACTTAATCCAATTTATGAGGTAGGAAGGGCCTTATCCTTTAAACATTTATTCAACCTCATTGCTCCAAAATGAATGCCTTTATTTAGGTAGCATCATTAAAACAGCACTAATATAATTAATGACAACAGAGTTCAATGTGTCCTAGCTAACCAATCAGATAAAAAAAAAAAATTGATTTCTGTAATGTATCCCATAGACCCTGCAGTATCTCCTCAAGACATGCCTGTTAATTACTAGCTATTTAATTGTAAAAACACTAATCAAATACGTATGGATTTTAAAACACAAGAAAATCTCTCTTCCAGTGCCACCATGGCCCATTCTCCGCACTGCAGAAAGGATATAGGGTGTGAGAGACCAAGTGGTCTATGGAATTGAAAGCTCAGAGCAGAGAGGACCTCCTGGACACATACACTTTGTGGATTTACTCAGTGGAGTGCTAGGTAAGGGGTGGTTCTACTTCATATGAACTCAGTAAAAATTGGGGATTTATTTTACATAGAATCATGTCAAGCCCAAGTGACACTTTGCACACCGATTCATTGCTATGGGTCCAACATTCCCTTTTCTCCATATAAATGGGGTAAGAGAGTGGGTGGTGCAGACTCTGCCTACAATAGCCAATTGGGGGAACTATTTATAAAATAGTTGGGGGAACCTGACTAATGTATCAGGTCCAGAAAGATTGCCTACTTGACTAGAGAGAGGATTTCCTTATGCTGAGAATGTGGGAAGGAAAATGTATAAATATTCTGGATGCAGGCAATGTGAGGTGTTCAGGGGAAATGTGCAGATGAGCTGGGCACGCCGTGGGTCTGAGTGACAGCCAGGCAGCTCTGTGACACTGGTGTCAGATGGTCCTTGCCAAGCCAGTGGCAAGAGCCATGGTCTTGACAACTTTGTTCCCTGCCCTGAAGAACTGGCTACTCTTGCTGCCTTGGATGGGAAAAAGGACCTCAAATTCAGGTAAAAATAAACTTAGGGGACAAGAAACTGTATTTGTTAATGAAAATCATTGTTCCCCACTGGCCTACTATACTATTTCACACCTTCATTTTTTAACCAAAGTGGTTTTTATATTTTTCTTTTTCTTACAATAACATCTTGATCATGTGCACAGAAGATAACATTTTCTAGGATTCCAAATCATAAATGTTGTTTTGATAAAACACACTGCTTGTCGTGTGCAATACCTAGGTAACTCTCATCTCTTTTTCTCCTACAGGAGAAGGCCTACCTGAGTGCTAGCCTGAGAGACTTAAAGGGATCGTCTTACAGCCTCACTAATTTGTTTTGTAAAGGAAAATTTTTGCTGACTAATTGTTAGTGTAAAAACAATCCAATGTGATGACACAAACACAGCACCACCTAGGATGACAGCCATGTGTAAAAGTTGAGAGTTATTCATGTGATTATGATATTCTTCTGCTCAAAATTCTTCAAAGATTCCCTTGTAGGTCATCACAGTTCATCAGACACACATGCTCTTTATAATCTGGCCATGACTTATTTCTCTAGACCCTCTTTTTTTACTTTCTCCTGTGTTTCCCTGATCCTAAGATCAAAAAACCATTGACTATGTCTAGAATGCAATATATAATTTAATTGAGAATGCAATATATAATTTAATTGTCAGGGTCTTTGCTTGTATTTTCCTATCTGCCTGGATCATTCTATACACATTCATCTTTCCTATCTTAACCACAAAAATATGTTACCTTCTCCTTAATATCTAATATGTTAAAAAAATCTTTTTTTCTTTCTCAATCCTCAAATAACAATTCTTAAACAGAGCACTCTCTAAAGTATTCTTTGTTGATAAATCTATTTTTGATAGTACATAATGAAATCTTTGGAGAGGGGATTAAAATATATTTCTCTCTAAATCTCCAAGATGGTACCGGTGACTTAGAAGGACTTCAATCAATGTTTGTTAAATGAATAACTAAATGCCAAACAAGTATGTATTAATCTCAGACTATCACTGACACACACCACTATATGCAGAGGAATTCTATAAAACTTGTTCATTACTACACGGTAGATTGGAGGAGTAATAATTTGAATACCGAGAACTTAGTTAATGATCTAATTTGGGATCAATGTTATGTAAAATAGCATGGCTTAATGGAAAAACATGGTCTGAAGACTAGACAGAACTCGTTTTTCTAGAAAATCTAGAATGAGGTTCTCATACGAATTCCTCCACTTTTAGCTATAGCGTCAAGGAGTAATCATTTAACATTTTGAGATTCATTGTATAATATTTAAACTGTGAATAATAATAATCAAAACAAATAAAATGGTGACCTCTGTCTCTGGTACATAGTAGAGGATCATTAAATATTAATTCATTTTTCCTTTTCAGAGATTATGAGAGATAAGCACATAAATAGAATGAGGCATTGGCTCGGCGCCAGCCACATACACCAGAAATGGTGGATTTAAATCCAGGCCAGGCCTGCCAAACAACAATCACAACTATAATCAAAAAATAGCTGGGTGTTATGGTGGGCACCTGTAGTCCCAGCTACTTGGGAGGGTGAGGCAAGAGAATTGCTTAAGCCCAAGAATTTGAAGTTCCTGTGAGCTGTGACACCATAGCACTCTACCAAGGGTGACAGCTTGAGACTCCCCCCCCCATATGGATCATATGCAGAATGATCCATAATGCACATTCTGGGATATATTAAGTGAACTCGGTCTAAAAATATGGAAGTAAAAGGAAAATATAGAATAGATAGTCACCAGGTTATTTCATTATAAGAATAGGATACAATATGCTATAACTGAGTAAAACCATTTTATAGGTTACTTTTTTTTCTATGTTGTTATTTCCTAAACCCAATTGCATAATATCCTAATTTGAGGTGCAAAGAAAAGCACTGAATTTTTTTTTGGCATGTTCACAGTATATTTTTGTTATAACATCTAATATCTGTCTTTATTTCACATGGAAGCCAGCCCATTTGTACTTTTTCCTTTTAGGAAATACCAGTGTCAGTCTTCTTTGCTGACCACTCTATCACACTTATCTTAAACTTTGTGCTATCTTCAGTAAGACAATACTAGCACCTTCTGCTTGATGGAGATAAAAGTGACAAGATGAAAAGCTGACTATGAAAAAATCCCTGGCTCATTTGCAAAATACTAAAACATTTTCAGTTGCCTCAAGGGTAAACATTTTGAAACAGAGCACAACTTTAGTCCATTTTTATACTGAATATTTTTCTTTGGGTATTTAGATGTATGAACAGGGCTCAAGATAAAATTAACACTTTTGGTAGTTAATAGTCTACCTACTTTGTTTTCTTGATTAGAAAAAATAACCTAGACAGGAAAACTGTCCTTTCATTAAAGATTAGGAACTTGGGCTAAATACTAAGAAATAATTTTAATTTATGATGTATTAAAAGATAAAAAATCATGTAAGTATAATTAACAACCTAAGTAGGTTGCATATATCTTGACTACAGGGCTGTAAATATTCGGGAAAATACTATTATAGAAAACTTTCTCAAGTTCAGATTAAAAAGGTCTGCCTTAGTTTGTTGGAGTTTAGAAACCCAACAGCTATTCCATTGAGGGTAGTCAGAAATATTGTACCACACTTACTTCTACTTACCTTATAACGTCGAAACCTTGAAATTCCTAGATTTTCCTATAATATGGTTTTCTATGGGCAAAAAATGTCAATAACACATCAAATACAGTAGAACTTCTGTAAGCTGACCACTTAAGGGACTGTAACAAATGGTTCAACATACAAAGGTGGTCAACCTAAGGAGAGACCTACTGTACTGATATGTACATGTGGTGCATGTCTGGTCAATGAAAATTAGGTCAGCTTAAGGAGGTGGTCAGTGTAGGGAGACGGTCAGCCATAGAGGTTCTACAGTGTCTTTGGAAGTTAGCTTTCAGCACTCTATGCAAGTACATTCCAGGTGAGACCACTCAAGAGCATGTTTTAAGAGAAGTCACAGAGATTGAGGCAAGATGGCCAACTGAAGCCAGCTTTTGGCAGAGGCTTCCATCCAGAGGGAGAAATAATGGCCAGAAACAACCCAACACAGTGGAACATTGGGAGCTCAGCTGAGAGACAGGATCGATAGATTTGCATCACCCCTCCTGTGACAAACTGGGACTCCAAGGAAACAAATTACAGGTACAAAACCCATCCCAAAGAGGATAGGAATCCTTCCCCTACTGCACCCCAGGAGAATGGCTTGAGGTGAGTAGAGGACAGAGGACCTTTTGTTTCACCAAGAGGGAGAGAAGGACTGAGGGCTCAGACTCCCTCTATGGAGAGATACTGCTGTAAGCCCAGGCAGTCTCTTGCCTGGGCCAAAAGTTGCTCTAATATTCTCCCTACCTTCCTGAACTCCCAATCCACCCCTCCACGCCTCTTGGTAGTCGGGAAAACTAGTCCCTGTAAAATATGGAGCATTTGGCAGATTTCTGCTAAGGTGGGGCACCTCATGAGTTGTGGGATAGTTGCACTGAAACTATAACTTTAATAGAGGCAGGGAATCATGGGGAGAGATATTCGCCCCATATTGGAAAGAGCTTAGCTCGGGTGCCATGGTACTGATCTCTGGGACTGTGGCCCACCGGCTCCCTTGTCTGCAGCCTGCTGTGGGTGGTTTGGCTCCTTGCTGGGCCCCTGTGACCCAAGGCCCATGGCCAGTGACTCCTGCCTGGCTTCTGTGACCCACGGCCCCGGGCCAGTAACTCCCAACTGGCTCCCGTGACCCACCGCCCACAGCTGGCAAATCCTGCCCAGCTTCTGCAATCTGTGGCCCTCCGCCAACAACTCCTGCCCAGCTCCTGTGACCTGCTTCCCATGAGTAGTGACTCATGCCTAGCCCCTGTGACCCAAGGCCTATAGCTGGTGACTCCCACCCAGGTCCTGTAACCTATATAAGCCCATGGACAGTGACTCCACCCCCTGGCTCCCTTTTCCGGCTCCTGTGACCTGCAGCCACTCCCAGTGATTCCCACCCAGCTACTATAACCTGTTGTCCAAGGCCTTCAACACCCCGCCCAGCTCCTGAGAGTTGTGGCCTGTGGACAGCAACTCCTGCCTGGTTCCTGTGACCCCTGAGGACTCCAATGCTGGTGACTCCATCCTCTAGCTTCCCGCCCAGCTCCTGAGGCCAAGGTTGGGAGTGAGTGGCTCTGCCCTCTGGTTCCCTGCCCAGCTCCTGTGACCCTTGCAGCAGGTGGCAATGCCCTCCAGCTCCCCACTGGCTCCTGTGACCTGCACACAGCAGTACCCCAGACCAGCGGCACACCACCAACAGTGGCAGCACTGCTCGTGACTGGTGTAAGCTCCATGGTCCCTCACACTGGGGTCAAATTGAGCTGCCTAGATGCTGAAGACCCTTTGAAATCTCCCACCTGATCGGTGTTTGTATCAACTGGGACAATTGGTTTGAAACTCTTGACCTGGGCCAATCACCTAGTACCCTTGTTGTGTTGTTGTGGGAATGTGGGATTCTCCACTTCCAGTTGTCACCTGTGGGGCAGTGGAACAAAACAATAATGAAGACATGAATTGTTAGAACCTGTGGGATATTGCAAAGGCAGTCCTAAGAGGGAAATTTATAGTGTTGTAAGCCTTCCTCAAGAGAAGAGAAGGAGAGGAAGTCAATAACTTAAAGGAATATCTTAAGCAACTGGAAAAGGAAGAACATTCAAACCCTACACTTAGCAGAACAAAAGAAATAACTAAAATTAGAGCAGAATTAAATGAAATCAAAAACAGAAGAATTATTCAAAAGAT
>CAUYPK010135612.1:0-29297 GCA_963574355.1 Loris lydekkerianus
ATAGACTGTTTGACACATTTTCATCACACTGGTTAGCATAGCCTTCCTGGCATTTTCTTGAGACATGATTTATGAACTATGGTAACATCAGAAAAACACACGGACACACATACATAACATAAATACATAAATATGGTAATAGAACTGTGCATTAAATTAAACATATAAATGCCTAGAAAGGCACTGACTTGTGGAATCTCAAGGAAGAGTGGCAATTATTATGGTAAATTATAAATCTATTTACTGAACACTATTTTCATATAAATAAAAGTTTTTAAAAGTCTTATTTGGACTATCTTAATTTATAAGTTATCTTTTTCACCATTCCTTCCATGTAAAAAATTAAGTAAAAGAAGAGTTAATAAGCATCATCACCAATCTCCTCCAAAAAAGAATGGCGAGATTTTGGTCTTTGGAAGTCCCAAGGAATTCACTGATACTTATAAAATGGAACATCATCAGGGGGTTAGGTAGAAAGGGTGAGGAGGGGGATATCTCTGGAAGCCATGGATGTTCCTCGTAGTACAGAGGAGATGCTGAGAAGCCCAGTATGGCAGGAGGGGCTGTCACACTGACACAGCCCAGGCACCCACTCCTGCCTGTGGCCTGTCTGGGTTTGGGGGCCGGAACTGGAAACAGACTCAGAAGTTAAGACAGTCATTTGGATTTGCCTGACTGAGCTAGTTAGCCATCCTTGTTGGAACCAACACATTTCTTAGGAGTTCAGAAGTTGACAAATAGAAACGAAGTCGTCCAAAATGCTGCTTATGGTTGTACAACACAGATAGGGTAGCCTGGAGGTAACACTTTTGTATTATAAGAACTTTAGATTTCAGCTGTAAGTGTACAGCTAAATACTGCTTAGAAATGCTCTCTTCCTTTTTTTATGCTCCTCCATTTAGCTATGCTGAACAAAAGATGATAATTCATCTACTCAAAAGAAATGCTCGTCGTCACGAGGTCTTTTTTTCTATACATAGAGGCCAGGAACACTGCAAGATTTTTTTCAAAAACAGAACAGAACATAGTTTGAAATAGGAGACATTATTACTGAGCAATTTCAGCTTGCCCTCTCCCTCCAGATACACTTAAAATGTTTTAGAAATTATATAATTTGTAAATGTGCAAAAGTGATCTTGTTCTCATTAAAGATATTATCATCAGCATTATTAGTGCTATTTCTATTAAATGTAAGATGTTCATTCTATTACTAAGGAGGGAAAAATAGTGTCAAATGAAATATCACATGACAGCCATCGATTATAAGGTATACCTCTAGTTTCAGAAATGTTAAAATACATACTTTATAATCAATAAAACACAGTAAATTTTTTATTGAACAATCCAATCGAATATAGTTATTATTGAGAATTACACTTTCACAATACATTATACCACTATAATACAACATTTTAACTGCCTATTTGTAAGATTATTTTAATTACACTGTTGGGTTTTATGTTTGTCATAGCTTTGAAAAAATACTTTCCAAATACCGTATATACTTGAGTATACGCCGAGTATATAGGTACATATTCTTACATATTTATATATATATTCCCAAGCAAAAAGATACAACAATAATTTTTAAAATCAACCAACCAAGTATGTGAAAGTTTTGTCTGTTGTACTTGGAAATTCTCAGCTATTAAACAATGAACTCACAGCCTATGGATAAATCTAGCCCACACATACATGCACACGTGGGTGCAGAATCATTGAGCCTGCCTTACCTATCAGGTACAATGTACACTATTTTGGAGATGGGTAGACTAAAAGCCCTGACTTCAGTCTTATACTATTCTTCCATGTAACACAAAACATGTACTCCCTAAAACTACTGAAATATAAAAAAAAAGTCTTCTGACATGAAGCTTCCATGTATTTCTTCTGCTAATATTTGAAATTAGTACATTGAGAGTCAAATTATGTAAATAGATAATACCATGGACTATTATATAGTTGTGCATACTAGGTTTCAAAGTATGTACTCTTTTTTGGTGCTAATATTATAAATTTTTTTTTGTAAAAAGCAATATACATTATTTATATTTTAATGTTGTTGTCTTTGTAATACATTTATTATAGAAAATATGTGGGATTATTTTGGCATTATTTATTGACTTATTTGGCCAATATATGGGGACATTAGTGACAAGACCTGTGCATAAAAACATGACCCCCCTCATTTTTTTTCCCAATGAGACAATGTAAAGAGAGGAATGCAAATAATCTAAACAATATTTAACACCTTTAGCAGCTGTTAGAAAGCAAAAATGAAGACTAATGTTCTCCTAGATAGCTCATTCAATGTTTATCTTGATGACTAGAACAACAAGCAACTGAACAACCATTGAACTGAATTACAATAAAATATACGTTTTTCACAAAGAGGAGCACAAAATCAGTTTTCATTTGGCATGCTAAGTATGCTATATTTGAACAGAATGTTACATATTCATTTCATTCATCATTTAAAGGCAGATAATCAGGAAGTCATTATGTGGCCTGCATTGGGCAGCTATTTGATTAGGGCATAATTGAGCACTCTGTAATTCAGCCAAAGCTGACAGGTTGGGAATGCGTAATATCCATCTTAGGTATTTAGAATGTGGGGAAAACTATGGGGCATATGGTGTTTGCTGGTCAAAACTGGCCACTGGAATAAAAAAGAAAACCTAAAACATTTTTTTGGCTTATTTGCATTTCTTTCTTCTTTTTTTATTTTTTAAATTGTTCTGTTCTTTTTAATTTTGCAAACCAACAATTCATAAATGTTAGTAACTCATATGAGAAAACATGCTGTCTTGCATCAGACTTCAAGGAACATTTTGGAACCCATGAGGAACCCTCCATGAGGTTTTAGGCTGACAGCTCATGAACTCTTAGACTTAAAGCTAGTGAGTGAAGGCAGAAACCTAACTTTATGCAGGAGTTTATGAAGTGGGAGACTGGGGTGGGGAGTTAAGACGGCAGAAGTGCATGATAAGGCAGAACACAGAATGAATAACAAGGCAAGCTGCAGATATCCTCACCAGGCTTATGGTTAGTGCAAACAGGACATCAGAGTGTAATTGCTAGCCTATGCACTGTCAGCACATCTAATTTTTTATTTTATTTTTTTTATTTTTATTATTTTGTTGTTGTTGTTGCAGATTGGCCACGGCCGAGTTCGAATCTGCCACCCTCGGTATATGGGGCCGGCACCCTACTCACTGAGCCACAGGCACCACCCCACATCTACTTTTTTAAACATCACCAATACTCGTCAGACATGGCTTTCCACTGGTCTACTCCCTGTTTTCTGCTTATCTAATTCCGCTTCTGTCTTCAGCTATCCTGTCCAACACGAGGTTTCAATCAGAAGGGAAGCCTATGGTATCACATTAGAAAACTTTATTAGATTCAGAAGCAAAATGTATTCGGCTGGAGAATCTGTGGGAAATGAGTCCCACCTTCACCAATGAGAAGGGTTGGGTGAAGCTGCTAATATTTATGATTTTATTTTTATTACGTTAGTAACTAAATTAGTGACTTTAATAGACAGGGAGGAGTATTTTGTTATTGACACTTGATTAGTATCCTAGGGCTGCAGTAACAACATACCACAGATTGAGTGGCTTAACACAAGAGAAATGTACGGTTTCATAGTTCTGGAAGCTGGAATTTTGAAATCAAAGGTGTTGGTGGCAGGTTTGGTTCCCTTTAAGGGCTCTAAAGAAGAATTTGTTCCATGTCTGTCTCCTTACTTCTAGCGATAGCTGTAAGTCCACAAAGTTCCTTTACTTGTAGATTTATTACACAGATCTCTGCCCCATCTTCACACAGCATTCTTCATGTGTCTTCCCACAGCCCTACTTCAATGTAACCTCATCTTAACTAGTTAGGTCTTCAGTAATCCTGTTTTCAAAGGAAGTCACATTCTGAGGGTCAGGATTTCAACTTATCTTCTTAGGAGACATAATTCAATCCATATAGTATCGTTGACACACAGTAATAATAAAAAGCAGATTCTATTAACTTTTATTAATAGTTGATATTATTACTGTCCTGAAATTTTCTGTAGAAAAGACACATTTTTATGGCCTCCACCTAGAAAAATCACGACTGCCCACTCTTGGCACTCACTGCCTTAACTTGGTCAAAAGACACAGTAAGGCACCAAGAATACATAAAGAATACATAAGGAAAAGGACGTAAAGAATCTAAATTTTGTCATCATGAAAACAGATGACAACAGAATCAACTAAAGACAGAAAAGTAAAAGGTCTCAGCTAAGAAATGAGAAGCCTTCTCATCACCCTTTATTAAATGACTTCCTTGCCATGCTATTGACATAAAAAGGTACATGTCAACATTCAAATAAATATTGGTAGAAGCAGATATGGAAATACATGCGCTCTTGTGACTTATGTCTTAAAGGAGAATTGAGCTAGAGTCTGGGAGGAGTTTAAGTTGGTATGAAGTCACATGTGAAACCTGTGAATGACAAAGAAAAGGGGAATTCTAAATCCCGCTGGTTCAGTCTTGATAGTATATAATATAGTATAAGAGCATAATTTTAAGATGAAAATTTCAGCAAAGAAGCTATGGAAATAAATAGCAGATTTCAAGATGAGGTGTTCAATAAAGACATATATTTTCTAAAATAAATTTCCGTGTATCTATGAGATCAGCCTAAATGCCTTTATGCAATTGAAAGGATAATCCCAGGAGTGTTTGTGCCTTAGGTTTTTGAAGAGTAGTTGCTCTCTCATGAGTCCCACCTTCACCAGTGAGAAGGGCTGGGTGAAGTGACTCTCACTCCAAGCTTAGTTAGGAGAGATGCTTCAATGAGACCATTTCAGGCAGTCTGACATGTGGTACCTTAAAGGCTATGAGGATTGGGGTTGGTATTGTACATGAGAACTCTATAGGCTGAAAAATCAGAATGGCTGATGCTAAATGAGGGTCAAAGAGAGAAGATGGTAGAGGACAGCCTGCCCCATTGTGATGAAGTAAACAATATGTGATTTTCTCCTACATATAAGAGGTGAGCCACGTGTGTGAAAGAACCAGCACGTGTGTTCAGAAGACTTGTCCAAGGAGCATTTAGAACAGAAAGTGTTGCTCAGGCAATAGAAATTCTAGTAATTATACATTCTCAGGGGTTGAGGAAGAAACTGTAAAAGACAGGCTGGATTTTAAGCCTCAAGAAATCTGCAGGTGACGGAAGCCAGTGGTGGGGTAGAGGAGAGTTTCTATGAGTGTCTGCAGTAGTGTCTTGTAAAAGAAAAAGATTTCTGGCAGCAAAAGGAAGCATGAAGCCACCTCCCATATTTATCAGTAAAATGAGAAGTTCTTGTGCGTTGTCTTCCCTCCTTCACCCTTTCAATACACTCTCAACCTAGGAGAGGGAGAGAAGATTCAACTATAATCAAACATAACGTTTTCAGTACTGTGAGAGGATATATACTCTGATTTCTGAATGAAGACTGTGTTCAGTAACTATAAATGACCACAGGGTTTTTGATTAACCAAGAATGAGAAGAAAAGTCATGGTCTTTGCCTAAGTTTTCAAAGAAGGGCTAGAGAAGAGGGAAACCCAGTGAGAAACTTTAAATCAAAAGTGAGATTCAAAGTTGCTCTCTGATTGCATCCTGCAAATCCTGTCTGTTTGATGAACAGATTACATTCATATCTATTTTACTTCCCTTTCCCTACTATGGCTGCTCTATGGAAAAGAGTGTGAACTAGAAATTGGTGGAGCCCCTACTCCTGGGTACTTTTGTAAGTTGAAGTTGATTGCTACTAACTGAGGCAGCTGAAATGGTAGACAAGGCTCACTTCCATCTCTTTGAACTTTCTTACTACTTAATATGAATAACAACCACTTGGTGGATGAGGATGCTTACAAAGGGAATGATCAGAATTGGGTAAACTTCTCTGAGTATCCAGTTTAGAGAATAGAAAAAAGATTTTAAATCTGCCTAGATCATTCTTCTCTTCATGTTCTAGCCACAGTCCTCTGTGGTCAATAATGCATTCACTATAACAGTTCTTTTATTTCTTTAGTTATATAATTTTATGATGGATACTATTGCCAAGAGAATGTTTTACCTGTGTGAATTTTTGTTTAAGAGTGTTAAAGACCATTTTAATGTATGATTTGTATAACTTAGTATTTTTACAAATACATTCTGATTCTGGGACAAGGACACCTTGAATTTAAGTGCAATAGTAAATGTCAGGAAAATAGCACCAGCAAGAATCTAGAATGCTCTCTGCCTAACTGGTGGTGCAATAAATCAATATGCCAAAGACCATAATAAAATTATAGCTCTGAATATTTATGCTGGAAGGTGAATATTATGGGTTGAATTTGTCCTCCCCAAAATCATATGTTGAAGTCCTCATCCTCATTTCATAATGAGACCTCATTTAAAATCAAGTCTTTACACAGGTAATCAAGCTAGGTTATGAGAGTACACCTATTCCACTATCACTGGTGTCCTGCTAAAAATGGGAAATTTGGACACAGAGCTGGAAATTTTCGACAATCTTTACTCCATGTGAAGATACACGGGAAGAAGGTCATGTGACTGAAGTGATTCATCTTCAAGTTAAGAAAACAGCAAGGATTATTTGCAAAGACCAGAAGGAAAAACTCTCCCCTAGAGCCATCTAAGTCAGCATGACTTTGCCAACACCTTGATTCCAGAATTCTAGCTTCAAAAACTGTGAGAGAATAAATGTCCGTTGTTTCCTGCCACCAGTCTGAGGTACTTTGTTACAGCCATCCTGGCAAACTCACATAATAGGTTTGTTAAGGTGTTAGAGGAACAGATTTTGAAAGTGAGGTTTAGGGAAAACATAAGAATTTTGGGAAAAAAAAATCTGGCTTATATAAATTTGGGGGAAAGATAACTTTTCTGAGGATGGTCAGAGGAAGCACAACATGTGTTCATTAAAGTACCCTAAGGTTTTATGCATCACGTGGATTTCTTTTCGCACAATGTAATCGTAGGAATGCAAGAGGTCAGTAGCTACTAAAGTAGGCTTTGGTGAAAGAACAAGAGCTGAATGGTGGTAATACATTAAGTTCTCAAAAAGCTATTCTGAAATACCAACCCTTCTTGTATTTTTTTATTATTATTACCTCTTTTGGTATATTTTTACTTTCCCAAATTAATTATAGGCTTTTGGAATCAGGGACCATGTTTTATAATTCTTAAAATCCTCTATAAAATAGGACATTTCTTTGCACAAAGTAGGCATCTAATAAATTCAGAGTAAAGTGAGACTATCATACTGGGGCAAGATTATCTTTGGGGGTAACATACACTTAAATCCTGTATAGGCAGCTACATACTCTCCATTACAAAAGCTCAACTCTATGCTACCTTTTTTTTAAAAATCTACTGGATTTTAATTAGCTTTGATTAACAGTGCAAAGAGCTAAAGAAAAACAGCATCCATTTCTTTCTTTTTTTATTTTAAGTCAATATGCTGGGGATTTAAATTCACTAGTCTGTCTAATGCTTTCACATATCACGAGCCAAATTGGGACCCAAGCAATTTATTCATTTGCAGCCATAATAAATGACTCAGGGGATTGAAATGGTGAAAGAGTCTGTCATTTGAAGATTTGTAGTGATTGGTTACAATAGGAAAATGAATTCTACAAAGCCAACTACAGTATGTATAAAGATTTCATTGCTTCAGTTACCACAAAAACGAAAATACCAAAAGGTTTAGTTCCTACATATAAAACAAAAATAACTGGTAATATCATGTGGAAAGGAAAAATGTTGGAACAACTGAAGCCCGTAACAGTCACACATGTAAAATACCACAGGCCCATCTAGCATTTTAGGCAGCCAAACATAGTCCATAAAACTTACAAAGACTCCTTGTAATTCTAGACATTGTCTACTGTCTCTTGGCTATACATTCATGATTTGGTACAATTTTTTCTATCCCTGGGGCTAGAAGCCTGAAAACTCTGTTTTCAAACTCCCTTACCAACGGGTTTTCTATCTGTCAATGGGAGGTACCACCTGGAGACCAAAAGACCAAAGCCAAAGAGGGGCCCTTTCTGCTTATTTCAGTACCTCTAGCAGCAACTGTGGGAACAGTGAGCAATGGAGTGTGACCACAAGCAGCAGCCTATATGGCAAGTGCAGAGACCTGAAGGAGTTGCAAGTTCCCTCAGCAAACACAGAGCTCCAAAGGCACTCTCAGTAGCAACCTCCAGCACGTCAGGAGGGCTCCAACCAGTTACAGGTAGCTCCTTAAACTTCAATAAATGCTGCTTCAGTCCTCCAGCCCCTCATTCTTCTCTCTTTTGCTTTTTTGCTATGCAACATCTCTGGTTACTTATGTTAAACCTCACTCTGCTTGATATATCTAGAAAGATATTTGTTTTCCTCCTTAGACGCTCACTGAGGCAACATTATACCAAGAGTGTCCCTAGAAACAAATTAGTCTGGAATTGGTTATATAATCTGATTAGGCCTAAATATAGTTGCCATTCTATTGCCAGTAGAAAATGGCAGAATAGTACATGTCACACAGTGACAAAACAGTAACTGAAATCATTCCTTGTGTTGTCTGAAATGATGTGCCTATTAATGGCTAAGCTTGATGATCCCAACGTGAATACCATTATGTTCACGATGGACACGATTACAAGGATGGAGGAGTAGTTAGGTAGTTTCTGATTATATTAGAGAGATTACAAAAAAAAAAAAAAAAAAAAAAAAATGGCTTTGCATTCTTCGCTCAGGTTAGGGACGGGGATGTTCTGCCCTTACGAGTTCAGAGGAATATTCTACCAAAAATCAGATCCCAGGTTTGATTTCATGCGTTGTAGAGTTACAATATAAGTTGACTTCACAGCTTAAGTATGTCTCTCATGTAAAGATCAGGGTATTGTTTAACAAGGAATAGAAATGTAAAAATTGGAGTGAAGATCTAGGATTGGATAGATAGAGATTAATCTATAACCTCTGAAGTTCCAATTCCCTATGAGCCTCTTTTTCCAGAAGACACAGTTTTTATTTACCAAGGAAATGGAAACTAGCTTTCATTTGCTTCAAGAAGCTATGAGTTTGGATGGTGCCTGTGGCTCAAAGGAGTAGGGTGCCAGCTCCATATACTGGAGGTGGCGGTTTCAAACCCAGCCCCAGCAAAAAAAAAAAAAGAACCTATGAGTTTAACTTTGCAAGAAAATGATGGTTATTCTTAAGATACACCCTCTCCCAACTCACTGTTTTCATGCCCAAAACTAGGGTCAGCTCCCTTCAAGTCTAGGATTAAGAGGGGAAAGTTTGACCTAGAAGGAGACAGTTTATTACTGAAGGCGCTAACAATTTATATTGGCAGAACACTGAGTGATATATGTAGGAAAAGATTCTAAGCCTGTTATAAACAAATCTGGAATTAGTTACATAATTTTTTAGGCCAAAGCAGACAAAACAATGAATTAAAGGTGTTACATTGTTAAGTTGATGTGGTTCTCACAATTTGCTTGGCTGGTGCCTAATACACTGATTCTATAATAGTGACAGGTATTTGATGATTTTGTGATGACAAAACTTGCCTGGAATAATTTTAAAGAAGAAACTCAAAGAGGTAGAAGATAGGAATTCTGCAGTATGTTTATCATGTGCTATGTCTCCCCTGGGATGGGCCAGATGATTCTCCATTAGTCATGGTGTTACGGAAGCCCACACAACAGCAAAACTGGGATCCCTGAAAAGCCTCCTGGTGGCTGAGCTCTGCAGGATCTTATTATGGGAAGTGACATCAATGAACAGAGCTACTTGATTTCAGTGGTAGTAGTGAAGTGGCAGAAGGCAAAAGACAAAAAGGGTGCAGTTACAATAATGAGCATCAGGGCTGGAGCGGCTACTAAAATGTTTGTCAAGAAGGTACTTTTAGAATGGGCTAATGATCAAAGGTCTTTCAAATAGAATTAAACGAGAGGTTGGAAAACTACAGCTCAAGGGTCAAATCTGGAATGCCATCCATTTCATAGAGCAAGTTTTGAAACTTGCTGTTTTCTATGTGTGCTTTCTAGGACTGTTACCATCCTACTGTGGCAGTGAGATCATATAATCTGAAATGGCTCACATAATTACTACCTGACCTATTACAGGAAAGCATTTGCTCACTCTGAATTAGATGATTAACCAAATGTATAGATGTACGTACAGCCAGTCCTCAATATCCATGGTTTCCATATTATGGATTCAACGAGCTGTGGATCAAAATATAGGGTGTCCAGAAAGATCGTGTGCAATTGCATGTAACCTATTGCTTTTTTCCAAATACAGGGTGGGCATAAAGTTTGTCTGTAATTGCATATAACTTATTGTTTTTTTCCAAATACAGGGTGGACATAAAGTTCATGTGAAATTGCAAGTAACCTATGTCTTTTTTCTACAAACAGTATGGCTGTAAAGTTTCGTGTGCATTTGCATGAACTTTATGGCCACGCAGTATTTGGTAAAAAAGCAATAAAAAATAATACATGACTGGGTGCAGTGCAGCTCCTAGCAACTTGGGAAGGTGAGGCAAAATTGCTTGAGTCCAGAAGTCAGGCTGCAGTGAGCTAGGACTGTGCTACTGCACGCTAGCATGGGTTAGAGAGCAAGAGACTATAACTAAAAGAAAAGAAAAATTAAAAAATACAAATTAAAAAAGGCATAACAACTATTTATATAGATTTACAATGTATTAAGTATTCCGAGTAACCTAGAGATGATTTAAAGTACATTTAAAGAGAGGATTTTGTATGTTACATGCAACAACCATGTCATTTGGTATCAGAGATTTGAGCATTTGAGGATTTTGGCATCTGCGGGAGATCCTGGAACTCAAATCATAACAGCACCTTCTAGTCAACTTCCTCACCTCTAATGTGAAGATACTATATCAGGAGAGAGACCAAGTGAGGTGCTCAGGGTCACATAGACAGATCGTTGCCAAATACAAATATAAACATTCCTGGCTCCTGACTAGAAACTCTAAACTTACAACTGAATTTCTCTTCCTTGGGAACTATAGCATCATGGATAAGAAATACAGACTGTATCACAGCTGATACAAATTCAACTTGATGTTTAGATAAGGTTGGTGAGGAGAGGGGACTGGGTATGCATCCAAGCACCCAGAATAAGTACAATATGAATTGAATGTTCCATTGTCTGGTCTTAATTCCTACACGACTTTCAGAATGGGAATGCCCTCTCAGTCTTTGATAAAACCGTCAAGTATGACCTACAGAATCAGTCAGAAATTATTTTTTAATTTTCACATATACATGTGTTCATTAGGCTTCCACTTTTTGCCTTCACAAATCAGTCAGAATTTTTAAGGTATCTTTCAAATGTATGTGGTTCTACCAATGAAAAAGAATACTTCTTAATAATTCAGATCCCAATTGTAGTTTTGGAACTACATGGCAAATTATTTAAAAATCTTGAGTGTCATAGGAGTACAGATTCTATCAAATAAGGTGGGAGCCAGGGTGCCAGAGCAGATTTCTATGAGATGATTAGGTTACTTGGGTAACACTGTTTTGTTTTTTGTTTTTTTGTTTTTTTTTTCTTTTTTCTTTTTTTTTTTTATTGTAGATAAAAATATGCACCATAGATGTGGCCCAACCCATCACCCTCCCTCCACCCAAACTGTTTTGAAGTGAAGGAAGCAGGAGTTTGCTACTATCTTATTTTCTAAGTGATAAAGTTGAAGGTAGTGTGACTGTGGCAAGGGGCTCACCCCAGTGACTGGAATCACAGATGGACGGCACCTGCTATCTGCACAACTAGATCAATATTTGCCTGTCTGGGTGTCTGTTCACGTATCTAGATATCTCTTGTGGCGTGTATCTTTTTACTCACTTGATTTCCACTGACCATGAAGACACGCTGCTAAATTGCATGAAACAACATAATTAATGCCTCAGTGGGTGTTATTTTTGATATCAGACATATTCATTTACAGTGAAATACAGAAAAATATATTTAAAACACAAAAACTATAATACTAATAATTTTGTGTTAAGGAAACTGTGTGTTTGGTTTTTCACATATTTAAAATATAAGCAAGATTTTTATCTAACGAAGTAACTTGATGATCTTACAATTCCAGTTCAAATACACAGTTCAGCAAGGAGGAGGGGGAAAGGGGAGGGTGATTGGTGGGAGGAGGGTGAGCATCGTGTTGGGATCTCACCTAATGTGCACAATGCAAGGGTATATTTCAAAATAACTAAGAGTAAATTTTAAATGTCTTGTCACAAAAAATAAATAAGTGAGATGATGTTTATGTTAACCAGTTTGATTTATGCATTCCTTGTTATATATCAAATCATCACATTGTACTCCATAAATGTATACAGTTATGATTTTGATTTAAAATTTTAAAAAAGGCAAAAAAAGTGAAGAATTAATTTAAATGTGTATTTTAAGTTGAAATCGTACCATGTGGTATTGCAACATAGAACTTAAAAATAATCATATTTATAAGTTGTATTTATAAAACACAGAAGCATTACTCAACTTCTTAAGGTTCATCCAACAATTGAAGTAATTAAATGGAAATCAAATGCAGTGTATTAAATTTACATGTGCACTTTAAAAGTTTGAACTTGTTTAATTAACTAAATTTGTAAATTTGATCAAGCAGTAATCAAAGACTTCCTTAAAAATAATTACTAAAATGTTTTACACTTATAAGTAGAATAATAACTTTTATATGCCACATTGGAAAGCTTAGGGAAGAATCAGGTTTATGTATTTATTATTAGTGGATGGAATATTAACTTAAAGTAAATCTCTCAGTAATTACTTTTGTACTTCAAAGCCACAGAGTAGACACCAAAAACAATTGGTTTTTAGACCAAATGTACAAAGGTTAGTATTTTGCACACAACAAGGTCCTAAATATGAGTTAACCAACCCAACTTGTGTTCCCACCAACATTGAAGAGAATCTTGGCTGTGTTTGTTGAAATACATAGAAATCAAAGTTGGTAAACTAGTCTACAGCCTAGAATTTCAAGGCTAATTCTGGCCATAGCCTTTTTTTTTTTTTTTTTTCCTTCTTTCTTTTTTTTTGCGTTATTTAAAACTCCGCATGTAAGATAACTGTGTTCCTAGAGAATTTAGAGCATTCACTCCCAAATGTAAGTCTGGGACCTCATCAATTCCAATTCCTCATTTCACAACACAGGAGGGGAACCTCTGAGATGTGAAATATCTTTAGCAAAGAGACAGAAGCATGAAAGCCAGGAGCCAGATCTCCCGCCAGCTATCCTCTCTAATTCGTAATATTTAACCCATCAAGTCTTTCAACATTTGACCCCTGAGCCAGGTCATCACTTTAACCTCCAATTTAGAAATGGGAATGGAGAAATTAATGCCACATTGTGCAGTGATATCATCATTATCAGAATCAATCCAGCTGAGATCCCAGAGCTCTGTGTTTTCACAAGGCCCTGTTGCTTTCATTTTTCAACCTGGCACCTTCTGTTGCCACTAAGCATTCACTTGGAGTTCTTTTAAAAGGAAAGTTTCACACACTTCCCATGGCCTCTATGCTCTCCTAGAAGGAGTGACATTTGAGAATTCTGACAGTAAGACATCTCTGACTTCAATCACAGAGTGTGAAAATGAATATTTTCCACATGCAACTTTGAAGGTTGGTGCTCTTTTAACATAGCCTTTCAGTTTTACTTGAGATTGACTGCAGGGAATTGGATGGTAGTTCAAGCAGCACAACAGAGGATGTTTGATAATCAGTGCCCAGTGTAAGAAGAAGGATGATGAGGCTTCTGTTGCGCCAAGGCAAGGCAAAGCCCATGACACAGAGAGAGAGATAATTGATTCAAAGAAATTTCGTGCTCCCACAGAAGACTTCTGTAGCAAATTGCGTGTGCTCAAAGTCTACTCTCTGCCTGGTATTGGTGTTGCTTCCATACATATTTTTTCAAATTCCTATTGACCAGGGAATTTTGTACAGTATTTGTTGGTCTTGAATCATAGAATAAATGTGTGTCTGTACACATGTTCTTTCTAATATTGAATCCATACGGTTATACATTATATACAGTTTAAGAAAATAGGAGAGAGAATTACTAAAAAGAAAATGAAGGTATGGTAGATGAATACCTTTTTTCTTTTTGATTTATTTGGAAGAACAAATTCTCTTTTTATATATGCTCAGGAATACTTCAGAGCAGGCGTCCTCAAACTGCGGCCCGCAGCCACATGAAGTGGTGTGAATTGTATTTGTTCCCGTTTTGTTTTTTTACTTCAAAATAAGATATGTGCAGTGTGCATAGGAATTTGTTCATAGGTTTTTTTTTTTTTAGTCCGGCCCTCCAACGGACTGAGGGACAGTGAATTGGCCCCCTGTTTAAAAAGTTTGAGGACGCCTGCTTCCTGTTTTGTTTGCAACAAAAACATCCTATGGAAACCAGGATGGTTAGGGCACTAAAAACATTAAACGCCCTCATGTTAGATAACTTCTTTTTTGTTCACTATAAACCCCACAAGGTATTACCATTTTGCTTTAAATATTCAGTAGCCTAAAAGACTTCTCACCTGATCATTCTTTCTGTTTCTCTCCACCCACTTCTGCAGATCTGGGGTCCAGTTGCTATTAGTTTATTTCAGCCCAGAGAATTTATTTTAATATTTCTTGTAGTGTAGGTTTATAGAGACAAATTCTCCCATCTTTTGTTTCTCTGAAAATGTTTTATTCCACCTTCATTTTTGAAGGATAATTTTGCCGAATTTGGGAATTGACAGTTTTTCCCTTTCTTTGGCTCTTTAACAATATTGTTTCACTGTGCCCTGGTCTCCATTGTTTCTGATAACACGTTAGCCATCAAAGTACTCCCATTTATGAAATGCATCTCCCCACCAACCACAGCTCCATTTTACAGATGATTTTAAAATCATCTCTTGATCTTTTGTTTTAAACAGTTTCTCCATGAGGCATCTGGATATACTTACCTGGCGTGAGGACTCTCCATACCTGGATCATTACACTGGTGTCTTTTATTAATTATGGAAAATCCTCTTCCATAATCTTCTCAGATATTTCTATCTGTCTCCACTTCTAAGATTCTAATTATCATACACAGATATTAAAGCATTTAATTTTTTTTTTTATGTGTCTGTTGTAACTTGAAGTGTGTTTCACAAAAATCAGTATGTTGAAGTTCTAAAACCCAGTACCTCAAAATGTGACTGCATGTGGAGATAGTGTCTGGTCATTAAGTTAAAATGAAGTTGTTAGGGTGGGCTGTAATCTAATCTGACTGCTGTCCTTATACTAAGAGTAAATTTGGATGTGGACATGTGCAGAGGGAAGACCATGTGAAAACTTAGAAGATTGTCATTCCCAAGAAAAGAAGCCTCAGAAGAAACCCACCTTTCTGACACCTTGATCCAAATTTTTAGCCTCCAGAATTTTGAGAAGATTAATTTCTGTTGTTTAAACCACCCCCATCTGCAGTATTTTGTTATGGTAGCCCTAACAAAATCTGACTGTCCATATGATTTTTCAGTTTGGGAAATTTACACTGATCTGCCTACTAGCTCACTAAATCTTTTGTAATTCTCTGTCCCATCTGCTTATTAAGTCTATTTAAAAGTTTTCATTTTATATATTTCATTTTGTTCTTTATTACAGTTTTGATCTCTCTGCTGAAATTCTCCATGTGCTTGTACATGTTGTTTACCTTTTCCACAAAATCCTTCAAGAAATTTACCATCACTAGATCCTTTAATATGTTTATCACAGTAACCGCAAAATCCTTTTGTTATGAGATATCTGGGCCATTTTCAGTCTGCTTCTATTGACTTATTTCTTTTTTTGGCCATCAGTGACATTTTCCTGTTTCTTCACATCTCGTAATTGTGTGTTATACATTGTGTGTACCTAGACAGTAGAGATGAAAGTCGATAATATTCATCTCTTCTGTCAGACTGCCTGTTGGTGGGCTGAATCAATCTCAACTTCAGAGGAACTGAGTCTGGGCTTGTAGCAGCTATAAATCGGTTTCAGTCCACTATTGGTTTCAATGTTCTGAGCCTCACCGATGAGTTAATACTTTTTCTTCCTGTCTTACACTCGGCTTTCTGTGCCCAAGGAGACCACTCTTTACCCTGATTCCTGCTGCCAACCCTCGGAGGACGTGGACGTGTATAGTACCTTTGATAAGGATCTAGAGTACCTTGGTGAGTTATCTAGATCCATTTGCCCAGCCCAGTCATTGAAAGCCACTGGTTCACATTCGGTGTGAACCTAGCAATCTGAAGACGTTTTCTCTCAGCTCCCAGGCCTTTTCTGAGCTTTCAAACAGTCTCTCTAAGAGTCACTCTAAGAAGTCATTCTAAGAAGACCCATGTTCTTCACAAGAGATCTTTCAGTTGTGAGTCTGCTTCTTAAGATGACTTGTTACAACTTAAATTTTAGTTAATTTAAGCTTCTTTGTATTCTCTGCTCTAAAAGTTGCTTCTTACCTGACTTTATAACTCATTGGGATAGTTTTCGCTGTAGGCATGAGTGTGATCATGTCTTAACACTTTCTGAATTTTAAGTAGAAGTGGTGGTCTTACTTATTAATTACTAAGTAAGAAATTCAACCATGCTTGAGGCAGAGCTCAGCCATTGAAAGAGCTCAACCATTAACAAGAGCACACAGGTGTCAAAAATATGTAGCATGGTAAATGTCAAATAGCTCAGATTGGTTGAAGTATCTGATATATGAAGATGTTTGGTGGAAAATGAGTAGATGTTGTTGTAGATGTCTCTGGGTTTTTGACAGCACAGTGTGCCATGCCTCATTCTAGAATAGAGCCTTCTATTGGGAGAGCTGCCCCTCACCTAATCCAATTAATTTATTTTGACAGAGTTGTTAACACAAAGATAAGCATGGCAACTCAGCCTAGATAACTCAAACACTGTCTCTCTCAGTTAAACGGAAGGGACGGAGGTGGGTTGATAGAGAGAGGGTTAATAGGGGGACCACACCTATGGAGCATATTGCAAGTACAAGTTGGATCTTGTGTAGAACACAAATGTCTTAACACTGTAATTGGGTAAATAAGGTGAAGGCTATGTTAATTAGTAGGATGTAAGCACTCCAGTTTGTATAAATAATCAACATATTGAATCCTATAATGTCATAAATGTATTCGTGATCTATGTACAAATGACTTAATAAAAAAATTAAAATTAAAGTTAAATTAAATTAAGAAATAATTCAACTTAAAATTTTTTTTAAAAAAATAAATGTACAATTATGTAGTATGAGACCCACACCAGCCTGAGTGTCTCTCCCTGGAATTTACACACTGAAGAAAAGGAGAAGAAAGGCCAAATCTCTCTACATGCTGATGGGGCCTGCCTGGAGCAGAAAACCAGAGATGGGGAGATGACCTGAAAGCCAGTCACTCCACATTATTTTAAAAGACTTTTTGCTTTGAATAGTTTTAGCTGGATTCTGTCACTTGCAATATCAAAACCTAATTATTACTAAACCCTCTTCCTTTATCTGTAACAAAATATTTATATTTAGTTACTCTGTTATAGCTATCAAGTCCTTTTCAGAGACCTCTTCTCAGCCTATTATTTCTAAAACCAATGCAAAAATAAAGAAAATAATCACCATTACAAATTTTATAGTACCGCTTATGAACCGCTTCATTTAATGACATTGTTGAAAGATCATTGTTATCAACGTTATCCTAGACATGAAGATATTATGAGACAAAGAATTTAAATGACACATAATAAGACTTAGGTTATACAAATGGCACCAGAATGTTAAAAAATATAGTTTTTAATTTGATGACTTGGCAATTTTCTTCTCTTTTACTCCACCAAAATATATTTACTCACAGGACAATTGTCTATGTAATTCTCTTATTGACCCTGGAATTCTGATTTGATTCTGTTTTATTTATAGTCATTAAAATGCATCAAACGTTTTAGTATATCAATAATGATTTAGTAATTTAAATTCAATTACTGACAAAACAAGAGATTTTTATTAGGTATACATGACCAAAATATGCTTCTAATATTAAGCTACCATGTGTAGGGAAATAAATACATAAATCAATTAACATAATAAAAATGATATTTCGTAGTTATCAGAGATTAAAATTATATTCTCACTTGTCAATTATTTGTCTAATATATCTCCCTCTGATCACAAGCTCCATGAAGACTAGAGTCATGTCCATTTTCTTTATTACTATTTTCCAGTCCCTTCTTTAGTGTCTGATATATACATAATTTGTATTCAATAAGTATTGGGAAGGTGAATGAATAAATGAGAGACTGTTCAATTTTAAAATACAGCAAGATTACTTCTGGCTGAGATGCTCAAGGAAGGCTTTTCGCAGCAGACAGCATTTCACCTAGGCCTGCAAGGCTGGCTGGGATTTGAATTAGATTGGGTTTGAGGCAGGGGAGCTGCGTAAACAAGAACACACAGGTGTCAGAATATGCAGCATGTATGAAGAATGCCAAATAGTCCAGTTGGTTAGAGTGTTTGATATATGAAGGTGTGTGGTGGAAAATGAGGTTGGAAAGGAGGTTTGGGACTAGAGGGTCTTTTATTTCAATCTAAGGAGTTTTACTTTCATTTGGTAGACAATGGGGAGTCAGTGAAGGATTGCAGCCTGGGGAATGAACAGAGCTATGGTACAGGATGATTAATCTGGGAGATGTCTGCAGACTGGATTATAATGTGGAGAGACTGGAAGTAAGGAGACAAGTTGCTATAAATTGCAGATGGATAATAAGGAAGTCTGGAAACAGACTAAAGGAAATGGGAACAGAGATAAAGTGATAAATAGTAATTTTCTTACTATTAACAATTGTGATAGCCACAACAGTCAGTTACTACTACAGGCAGTTTCATAGGGGTGCTGACGTATCATTTTACTGTTTTTACAAAGCAATCCAATAAAATATATGATATTATTGTTATTTTTCCCTTGAGAAACCCAGTGCACCCAGTCATACCCAGCAATTGGTTGAGCAGGATTTGAATCCAGATAATGTTATTTTTGAACCCAAGCTCACAGCAACTCTTAATTATGCCAAAGTTAAATCTGAAATCCTGAGTAACTCTCTAGACATAGTATAAAGGGAGAGTTTCCTCTTTCTTTACCTATAGTATTTCAAATTTATAATAGTCACAGAAGAAAAAGTTTGTAGTTATATTTAGGATATATAGGATTACGATGCCTTCACAGTATCCAGATAGAGGATAGAGGATACAGGCAATTTGAAAAGTAAGACTCAAAAGACAGTTTGAAAGTGGAGATTTAGAAAGCACTGCTACGGAGGATATATCGGAAATCATATTATTGCTAAGACAGAATACAGGAAAACAGAGTGGGGGGCAAGGACCCACCCTTTGAGGATGCTTACACAGATCAGAGAGAGAAGGAGGAGGAAGAGCATGAGAGGAAGCAGTTAAAAAGACAAACGGCATCGTCAGATGAATTGTGTTCCATAAAAACACAGGTTATAGTCCTAACCCCCAGTACTTTAGAATGCTACCTTACTTGGAAATAGGGTCTTTGCAGATCTGACTACATTAAGATAGGATCATAAGTCAGGGAAGGGGCTTGGATCCAATCTGATTGATTATTTGATAGGCATAAATAGGTTTATAAAAGGGGAGATTTAGACACAGATGTGCATAGAGGGAAACAATTTGAAGACAAAAGTAGAAGATGCCCCTATGATTGGAGATGAGGTATCTGTAAGCTAAAGAACCCCAAGGATTGCCAACAAATTCCAGAAGCTGCAAGAGGCAAGGAAGGATTCACTACTGGAGCCATCAGAGAGAACACGGCCCTGCTAACACCTTGATTCTGTACCTCTAGCTTCCAGAACTATAAGACAAATTTCCGTTATTTTAAACCATCTTGTTATGGCAGCCTTAGGAAATTAATACAGAAAGTGAACCGAGAGATTCTACTGAAAACACAAATGCACATGTACATAAATATACAAGCAAGACCAGACTATTTCAAAAGGACAGGAATGGTCAAATAACGCCAACTGCCATAGAAACATCCTTGAGTATAAAGACTGAGTAAATTCTATTGTATTCGATAGGTGCTGAATATTCTTAAGTGAGGGGGTTTCAGTGTAGCGGGATAGGAAGAGGCACACTTTAAATTCAAATACTTCCAAATACCAGGCAGTTAAATACGTGAAATACTACATTGCACAAATGGTAAAGACCATGACAAGCTGAAGACAGCAGGCTGCATAAAGCCATTCTTCTTTCTAATTACGGGGATGGCAGAGAAAAACACATCTGCAGTCCATGAATGCACGTTCTTTGTATCAATAAATGAGTGTGTTATCACTAATTCCCCAAATCTGATGACATAAGGATGGACAGAAAGAAGAGTTTAAGGGGGTTTCAGGGACAAAGAAAAAAATTAAAAACACTAGAGAATATTGTGGGTTAAAGCTGAACTTTCAGAGCAGAAATAGAAATAAATGGTACATATTTTGTAATGCTGTATAATTTTATATATAATTATAAAACTATAATTAAAAAATTACAAATAATTTTGATAATGATTTATACATAGGAAATAATATCACAGCTCTTTAAACTAACCGCATTGAGAAGCTATGTTCTTCCATTAATAATAGTATTGTTAAAACATTTTTAAAATAACTAATCTCATGTAGAAATTAGAAACCACTATGAGTCTTAGAAGAAATTCAGTATCATTGTGTAATAGGCATAATACCATATTGACATGAATTGTTATTATTAAACTGTAACTATCTTGATTTTTCTGACTTTCTTTGAATAACAAGAAAGTCTTACCTTAAAGGTGACTTTTACCCATGACCTAGGAGAACTTTAAATCTGTTTTGGTAAAACTGTATTTTTTGAGAAATTTATTTCATCTCCTCCATCAAACATATTGGCATGTAATTGTTGATAATATTCCCTCATTAGACTTTACTGCCCATATTGAGGCCTTTCTTTCTCATATTCTTTATTCACCATTTTTGTCTTCTTTTTCTTGCCAACTTTTGTTAGTGTTTTATTTTATAAATGTGTTTCCCAAAACCATTTTTTGGCTTTGTTGATTATTATCCACTACATGATTTTTATTTCACTGATCTCTGTTCTTATCTTTTATTATTTCCTGGATTCTACTTACTTTGCAGGTAGCTTCCTCTTCTTTTCTTACCTGCTGCTGATGAAAACTTAGGCCATTTTTTTTTTTAAATTAAATCATAGCTGTGTACATTGATATGATCATGGGGCATCATACACTAGTTACATACACCGTTTGACATATTTTCATCTCACTGGTCAACCCAGCCTCCCTGGCATTCTCCCAGTTATTGTGCCAAGACATCTACATTCCACATCTACCAAGTTTCAAATATACCCTTTTAAGATGCCCCGCAGGTGTAATCCCTTCCTTCCTCCCTCCCTCCCTCCTTCCCTCTTATCCTCTCTTCCTCTCTCCTTTCTTTTATTTCCTTTCTTCTTTCTTTCCTTCATTCTTCCTGCCCTCCCTTTTACCCTTCCACCCTTTTTCCCTTCCTTTCTTCTTTCCTTCTTTCCTCCTTCCCCCTTCTTTCCTTTCTCTTTTTCTTCCTTTCTTTATCCCCCCATCTCTTTCTTATTCCACAGCACTTGCCACTTCCTAAGTTCATCTATTACATTTATTGCCCATCTCTCTCCTTTATTTATATAGAGGTAGAGGTTTGGGTCTGTGTCATGAGCCGCTGTATAGTCAGCATCTGGCAGGTAGGAACTCGGTAAATATCTGCTTAATGAACAAATGGGTAAACCCCAGTCTCAGAGAAATAAAATTGTCTTGCTTTAATTGTGCAACAAGAAAAAAAATCGTGCAAATTTTTAGAGGACAATTTCATACTCAGTATGTTCATTTGTTTGCTGTTTTGCTTTTCTCCCATCTCTGGTCTGCTGTAGACTTGGGGCATTTTAAAAGATTAGGTTCACAGACCAGAGAGGTAAAATGCCTGTAGTTTGAGGGATTTTTAAAAAAAGTATCATTAAAAACCTGATTCTTTTTTTCTAGGTGGTTATACACTTTAGTAAATTTGCCTGCTGGGAAAAGACAGATGAAACAAATGGCCTTCTGCTTAAATGGCTTTTACCTGAATTTAATGTCATCCGTGCATAGCCTCAGCATAAAGTTGTTTTAGAATTATCCTGATAAGAAGCAGTGCAGAAGAAATGGTAGCTGTCACAACAGAAGGTAGGGGTGGAGAACCCTTTTATTTATTTATTTTTTTCTTATTTGGTTCCAAGATTTCATTTTTTCTGCATTTCTGAACAGATGCTGATGTTTTTTATCCTTGTTGGCTGCATGGAGTATATACCCCAGGTGTTCTGTCTGCCTTGTCTTGAGTAGTTGATGATTTCTACGATTCAATACGAAATTAAGACTTAAATAAAACAAAGCACATGAACATGTGTAATTAGGATGAGGCTGCAACACGTGCAACACATTTAAAATATCAGCACTTTCGATTGGAATAGAAAGTGGGATTTTCCTCTCTCTCGGGGTCTCTGGAAAACTCCCCGTTACAGGACTCTACCCAGAGTTAGATAAGACCTGAGATCGGTGAACTGATGGAGCTTCCTTTCACACGTATAATGAATGTGTCCCAAATGATTTTTAGAATGATCTGTAGGCTGCCTGTGTACAAATGATGCAGTGGAAATGATATTACTTTAGCTTGATAATCAACGTGTCAGAGCACATTGTGTTGTAAATCTGATATTCACGAAATCCCCATGATCCACTATACCATTATGAAAAATACATTTGTCTGTATGGAAAGGATTTAAAGGTGACTGTGTTCATTTTTTTTTTTTTTTTTTTTTTTTTTTTTTAACCCGGGCCTAAGTACTTAATCTTATGGACATTTTCAGCAAGAAAATGATCTCTTCCTCTCTACCCCATTAGCAACCTTCTTTCAGTCTTGAGAAATACAAATATTGGAGCATATTAATGAAAATGACATCCAAGGCTGATGTACTAAAGCTCAAAAGTGTGATTAAGTACACTGTTAATGAACTCTTTTGGCCAGAATAATTGTAAATACGTTCTCACATTTTAGAGCTATTTGAACTGCCAGGAGCAGGTTAGTAGACTGGCTTCAGAGAGTTGGAAGTCAGACATCATTAGTTTAATTAAATTGCATTAACATAACAAAACGATTGTCTTCAATTTTTTCTTAAAGGATTCTAATAGGAAGCCTCATCATAGATATAGTAGCAGGAGAAAATACTAGAGTTCTTTTTTTTAGTCCTCAACCTTTACTACTTCTCCAAGTGGATTTTCCAGCACTCTCACCCTCCTTCAGACAAGAAATATCTATGAAGCATCTAGCAGGTTGTACGCATTGTTCTAGGTTCCACTGATAGAGCCTTATACATGTATTAGCCTCTAATACCATAAAGCACGTGTTTTCTAAACAACAGAAATTTATTTTTCACAGTCCTGGAGGCTGGAAGTCAGAGTTCAAGGAAACGGCCAATTTGGTGTCTGGTGAGAGCTCGTTTTCTGGTTTACCAGGGTGAACCCTCACATGGTGGGAGGGGAGAGTACCTTTTTCATAAGGGCACTAATCTCATTCCTGAGGACCCCACCCCCTTGGACTAATTCCTTCCCAATGGTCTCACCTCTTCATAGTATCACCTGGAAAAGATTTCAACATGTGAATTTTGGGGGACGGTACACAAACATTTAGACCATAGCCAGCAGTGACTAAATACCCATGGTCCCTTTTTACGTGGTGCTTAAATCCTGTTGGTAGTTTGGGCTGGGCTATAAAATGGACAAACAGACATGTGTGGCTGGTGAGTCATGTTACGAGGGGAGAAAAGCAGGGGATATGATAAGGAAGGTGTGAGAGATATGTGACTAAACCTGAGACTGGTTGACAAAGACTGAGGCTGAGAGGTGACATTTGTGCGGAGGTCCCCGTGATGACCTGTGTAGGAGCTCGGCAGGGTGAGGAATTGCCTGGGAAGATACCCTAAGCTTGGAAAATGCCCAAAGGGGACAGGATTGGGATTTAAGGAAGGGGAAGATGAGGCCAGGAGCCCACCACACAGTGTCAGGTGTTGGAAGATGAAGGTGTCCGGGTTGCAGGAGTCAGGTCATGTGGACCATGGTGAAGAGTTTGGATTTTTTTCCTGTAAATTCACTCATTTATTATAGGCTTGTGTTGTCTGAAAAGGTGGAGCTTCTATTGATCTTTCAGTTCATTCAGTCTTGGGCTGGGCAGTCTTGGGCAGTCTTGGGCCAGGCACCACCAGTCACTGTTTTCATGCAGGAACCTCAGTGGCAGATCCCCATAGCTTGTCTCAGCATCCTGGTTTTGCCACAGAAGGAGCAAGTGTACTTGGCCTGCTGGCCCATTGCAGTTTTCTTCACCATATGGAGGGGGCACCATAGCGGGTCTGTATGATCCCGACCTCCTTGATGTGGTTATTAGCCATGTCGCTGTGAATCAGGCCCGAACCCAGAGAGCTGGATTTTGTTTTTAGGGCAAGATAGGAAGCCATTATGAAGGGGAGAAACACGACCTACTCTGCATTATTTAAATTGACTTTGGTGGAACTGTTGGGGAATGGATGTGGAAGACCAGAAGGCAAAGTGGAGAAACAGTTTAGGACGCTGTTGTGTTATCACAGTGATACGTGATGCAGGTACTGATCCGGAAATGGTTATCGAGCGTCTGAGTGTGATCATTACATCACATCACCTCATTATGGCTGAGCGCTCACTGCAGTGCGTCCCCTACCCACTGACAGTCCTGCTTCCTCTGCGTCTTACCCTGCAGTCTGGGCAGCCCACCGGCCCACTCCGTGTGCCTCTTTCCCCTCGGCTCAGGGGCTAGTGGCCCTGCCTGAAGCAATCTGTCTGTCTGTCCCCGCAGTGAGGTCCTTCCACCCTTCAGCTTGGAGTTTGGCACTGCTACCCACCAAAAGCCCCCCAGGGACCAACTTCTGAACCTCAGGTCTGAATCTGGATCTGTCGGACTGCAAACACCCTGCAACAAAAGCCCTGGGATTGTCATTAAAACTGTGGATTTCTGCAGCTCACTCAACATCTGCCAACTTAGGTATCTGAATGGGTGTTAGGAATCTGAAAATTAAGTATCCTACGTGATTCAGATACCCACGTAGGTTCTAAGACAACTGAGCTCGGGCTTCTAGCCCGTTGTTTCGTATGGGGGACAGCATGTGATCTTTGGGTTTAGATGGCCCCAAGTCAGTGTCTCTCTTTTGCAGTTGGCAGTTGTGTGATGTCAGACACGTTGGTGTCTTGGATAATGATACCGTCCTATCACCCCAGAAGTGTTCAGATTAAATGAGATGGTATGTGGGAAGTAGCTGACGCAGCGTCATTGTAACAACATTAGCAAATAACCAGCATGTGTTATGCAAGTGCTGACAATATTCTGGGCAACTTTGTAATTGCTTTGTAGAGAGGAACTAATTTAGTCATTTCTAATTTAGACCCTTCATAGAGTCATGGTCATTTTCACCATGACCCTATGAAGTCAACTCTATTGGTCTCTCCATTTTTTATAGATAAGAAAACAGAGGGAAAGAGAAATCAAGTAAGTAGCCTGATGGTGCTAGGCTAATACACAACTGTAAGAAGTAACAGTGACAAACCACGTTCTTAGCCTGTCTGGCTACCTTCCCTCCCACTAGAGCAGCAGAGGAATGCAGGTGGGGACTTCACCTGTAGGAAGGACCTTTTGTCTCCTTGTGACCACTTTCCCCCAGGATGGGAGAGCTATTATGATATATCTTCTACATATGGTAACTCTGGCTATAACTGTCATGAATCCTTTTCCTCCTTCTCACACCCCTGAGGTTCTATCTTCCAAAGCTTTTATCTTCCAATGCAGCTTACATATTGTCTTGTATCCAAAGAGATCACCCAATAAATATTTACTAAAAAAGAAGATATCAACGTGCCTGAGATATAGTACAGTGCCTAAGCTGGGAGAGACTCTCAATAAATACGTTCTGAGTGAATGGAGTTAGACTTCCTCACCCCCGTACACTCTGGACCTTTCTTGGGCTTGTTTTCTCTCTGACCTTGGTACCTTGATCTGTACAAACAATGAACCAGACCTTGCATTGAACTTACCATCGCGGCTTCCATCACCATCTCCATAGACACACACACACACACACACACACACACACACACACACACACGGTAACATTATCTAGGCTATCCTCAAATTTCCCATTTGCTAAACTCCAGCAGGTAAAATGCCAGCATTCTGCATGTGTTTTGGAGAGTAGCAGGTTGTATGGCAGCTGATTTTTATGGAAGCACCAAGATAGCTTGAATTCTCTCTCTCACACTGAATATATCTTCCAAGAAGAAATAATTTGTGTTGCTATGAAGTTCTGAAGTCCTGCCTAAAATATATTGCCTGTAGCAGATGGCGGCTGCTGTTGCTCTATAAAGAGAAATGAAAGCCGCTGATGTACAGATGTATTTACTGGGAAATAACAGGACTGAGATTTCCAATAGCTCAGATGTCTCTTTTGGTTGTAAGTGACAGAAAGCTATTGCAAATAAGTGTGGGCAAAAGAGGCATTTATTATAAGGATTCTCCGGTATCTCACACCATCTCAGAGATGTGTCTAGGCCTCAGGAATAACTGAAATCAGACTCATAGGCCACAGACATTATCATTTTCTTTTACCCTGCTTCGTCTGGCTGATGTACTTCAATCTTGCCTGGGTCTCCTCTGGTGCCAGCACCCCTGGCCTTTTCAATGTGGTCCCTGGGATCTCCCTCCAGCTTCACATCTTTTTTTCTGGGATCAAGACCAGCTTCCCTTCTCAATGTAGTGCTCATGTTCCAAGGAAGGTCCCTCCTTGATGCAGCCTGGATCAGGAGACCCTCTGGACTAATAGAGCAGAGGATGGGTTATGGTGACACTGCTGTCCCTAGTACAACTGTATAGATAGATGGTTTGGAGAAGAGATTGCTTCAGAGGGAGGCAAGAGGCACCTTGTACAAGGAAGCCATGGCAGATACAAAGTTACAAGCTTAACTGAAATTTGCCCCCAAAATCTAATTTGCCCTGCCCTAGGGTCTGATATTGTATCTAAAATGATGGTCTCTGGCAGATCAGGCCCTTGTCTTCTTTATAAAGAGAAACAAAATGCCACTGTGTTTAATGGGAAAGATTAGGACTGAGGTTTCAGAGGTCTAGAAAGCCTAGAATGGCTCTCCAGCCTTCAGAGAATCCTTATTTCACATAACCCACAGCCATTTTGATCAGATATTTCCAGGAAAGAACAAAACAAGTAAACAGAGCACTGATTATTATCTAACTCATCTTAGTTTTCTTTTCAAAAGTCCACTGGAGTAAGCTGCATTAAGATTCCCATGATATACCCATGAGGAAACTGAGACTCAGAGAGGTGAAATTGCTCAGAGCAGGGAGCAGAGGAGCCAGGGTTCAAAACTCCAGCTTCTGTCGGAACTTTTTGGCTGGTGTCACACCTTTGGCAGTGGGTGGAAAAGGTTTGGGTTGGCTGGAGCCCTCAGAATGGTCAACTTTGACCACAGCAGCCTTGGGGGGGACTCACGTCCTTTTACGTTTCCCACAAGGGACCACACAAAGATCATCATCTCCCATGTGCTTCATAATGTAAAAATGTTTGGGGAGCACTGCTCTACCTCTGGTAAGACTTTACATGGTTGTTTTTAATGTCAAAGAAATTTCATTAAAAAAGTCGTTTTTTTCATGTGCTGGAATTTAAATACAGTACAATATCCATAGTTGACCACCTCCCAACACTGACCTCCTCCTTAAGATGACCTAATATCATAGGCCAGGCTGGACATGCACCTCCCATACACATCAGCACAGTAGGCCTGCGTCCTTATGCTGACACCTCCAGATGTTGGCCACTTTGTTACAGTCCCTTGGATGGTCAACTTGCAGAGAGGGTCTACTGTTTTTAAGTATATAAACATTTATTTATATTTTTATATTTATTGTATATTTATAGACTTATTGTATATTTATATATTTATTGTTTATTTATTGAGGTTTTGAGGGGACATGAAATTTTGATACATGTATCCAGTGTGTAATGGTTAAATCAGGGTAAGTGGGATCTCTCGATCACCTCAGACATTTATCTTATCTTTATGTCAGGAACATTCCAACTTGTCTTTTCGAGCTATTCTGAAATGCACAATAAATTGGTGTTAACCATGATTTTCCTACTGTACTAGTGAATACTAGAGCTTATTAGTTCTATCTAACTGTATTTTTGCTCCCAGGATAAATATTCACATGTGGTTTTGTTTTGTGTTAGCCCAGTGGAAGGTACACAGAGCCACATTTACCCTCCTCATGGTCTGGTTACAACAGAAGCTACTTTTTCAGCCCAGTGGAGGGTATACAGAGCCACATATACCTTCCTCATGGTATGGTTACAACAGAAGCTACTTTTTCAAAGGCTTTTCTAGGGCATTTTTCACAAGCATGTTCACTCTCCACATCTGTGGTTTCTAGTCACATCTAACCCTCTACAATCTAACCTTCACCTTCATCCCATTCCTAAAACTTCTATGCCAGCCATAAGCCTCAGGCAGTAGGCAGCATCAGAGCCACGGCAGGTGAGGCAGCATCAGCGCCATGGCAGGTGAGGCAGCATCATCGCCACGGCAGGTGAGGCATCATCGGCGCCATGGCAGGTGAGGCCTGGGCTTCCCTGTGGTCTGGTCAGTGGCAGCTGGACAGCCACAGAGCAATGTCTGCAGGAGAGATGTGATGAGGACGGCAAACAGGGTGATCAAAAGAGTTAAAGAGAAATCCAAATAGATGAGTTCCAAATAAAAATTACAAGGAACATGAGAAAATATGCCACCAGAAATTATCGTCAGTGGTGCCATAAGATGATAGAACTCATACATGAGGAAGTGGAAATAATGGCTCTATTCCAAGGGGCTTATTGATATAACTGTGTTTGTAGTCATCAAAAAATAAAGGAGGATGTCCCGTTGAAATGAAGAGAGGCAGACATTAGTTTACGAATTGCTAGTATGACCTCTCTTATTCTTCTTTTTCTTTTCTTTCTTTCTTTCTGCCTGGGAACAGGGAATGAATGGGAAATTCCGTTCCCCTTTGTCTGTAGTGGTTGAAATGTCACATCTCACACAGCTGGGCATGAGAGGTAACACAGGCTTC
>CAUYPK010135614.1:0-13964 GCA_963574355.1 Loris lydekkerianus
AATTTCGGCTCTTTGCCTCTTGTCATTATTTTGTATACTGTGGCTCTTTGCCAAGTTTGGATTTTGTTATGCTGCTTCTGAGGAGGGACCTCTGAGGAGCGATCTCCGAGCGCGTAGTCGAACTTGTTCGCCACCCCTGCCATAAGTTGACAGACCCTCCTGGAGGCGCTAGGGGAAGAGGTCTGTTCTCTCGCCTGTTCTGGGTCCTCCAGGCTGCTTGCTCAGGGCCCCTTCCTCATCTCATCTCCAGTTTATCTCCCTCTTCTAGGAACCCTGTGTTTAATCTGGATCCAACTGGATAATCCAGGAAAATATCCCCATCTTAATATTTTAACTTAATCACACCTGAAAATTCCCTTTTACCACGTGAGCTGACATAGTCACAGAGTTCAGGGATTGGGGATTAGGACATGCACAATTTGGGGTCATTATTCAGCCCATCATGGTTAGCAAATGGATTTTCCAACTTGAGATAATACTTAAAGGAAGAAATAAGAAAATATTTTTGACAGAGTAAACATGAAAATATACAAATATAAAATTTGCGAGATGTAGCAAAAGGAGAGAGCTTGGAGGGAAACTTATAAAAGCAATGCTTACATTAGAAAAAAAAAGAGAAGAATCAAATCAGTAATAAGCTTCAAACAAACAGTCAGAACAAAATAAACACCAATGAAGCAGAAAGGAATTAATAAAGATAAAAGCAGAAATCAATGAAACTGAAATCCAGAAAGAAGAAAAATTAATTAAACTAAAAGTTAATATTTACAAATATAAAGTTGGTAAATCCTCTGGAAAAAGCTGGTAAATGAGAGATAGAGATGACAGAGAGAGATAGAGAGAGAGATAGAGAAAGATAGAGAGATAGAAATGACAGAGGTAGAGACAGAGAGAGGTAGAGAGAGAGAAAAAGACGGGGGAGGCACAAATCACACAATAAGAAAGGAAGAGCGCACATCACTACAGACCCCATAGACATTCAAAGGATAATAAAGGAACACTATCAACAACTCCACAGATACAAATTCAACTTAGTTAAAATGGAACAATGCTCAAAATCCGCAAAGACCAACTTACCCAAGATGAAATAAAAAGTTTTGCCTAGTGGTGATGTGCGAAGTGGCCTGAAGGAATTAAAATGCCTGGTACCAACAGGCTGGAGCCTGCATTCCAGAGAGAAGGGAATAACCACCAAGCAATTCACGTGCACATCCACCAAGGTATCACCACAAATACTTATAAACATGGGTTCAAAGTGTGATCCTAAGACAAAAAGGAGAAAAGTAATTTCCAAAATAAAGTTGTTTTTTGTAGTTTTTTCTTTTTTGTTGCAGCTTTTTAAACTGGCTATGGCCTGCTAGCAGCATGGTAGAAGCCAAATACCAAGGCTGTTTAAAAACATGATTCTTAAGTTAGTAAATTCCACCATTCTGGAAAGTAACATTTTTTTTTATGCTAAAATAGGATAGGTCATTTGGGGCCAGTATAGAATACAGAACAAATTTTTTAACTTCTGAGACAGTAGTACATATCAGTAAAAATTATTATAATAGATATTGAAAGCATGTCATTTTAATTATCAAAATAAATTAATTTCCAAACACATCAAATATACAAGGAGGTAAAAAATGAATTTATCATTTCCCAAACTCAAATGTAAACTATTTAGGTTTATTCTCCTTTCAGCATTTAGGATAAATAGGTAATATTTTATCTTTATAGGAATAATAGTTTTATTCTCATGTCTCTTTAGTTCTTGGAATTATAGGCTGTGGTTCTTAGGAAATTATGCTTCTATTGCTAATTAATATTCTTAATAAATTAGTGAATTCATTTTCTATATCTTTAGTCAGATTATCACCCAGAAAATTTCAGAGAGGTACACCCTCCCCTGGTGTTGAAGGAGAGCACCGACGTCTTTGGAAAATCCTCACACCGTGAAACAGCCCTCCCTGCCTGAACACAATCTGTAACTTAGCACCAAATTGTGTTGTCACCTTCACCAGAGTGTGACGACTGCCATTCCGACAGAATTAGTACATCACACTCCATCTCAAACTATTTACAATTATTTGAATCATAGATGTTCTTATTTTGATGTATACTGGGCAACATCAGGAAGCATTTTCACTCTATTTTTAAACCTGAGTCTTTTGGATGTGGTTAGTGGATCACCAGTAGTTTTGTAATAGTGACTGATTGACATTTGGATACCTATTAAATTTCCTATTGCAGTTTTAAGATTTTGCTTGCCGATGGCATCTACATTCAAAGTGTTCTAAAATATTATCTCTTTTGCATATTAAAAGGACACACATTTGAGGCTTCTCATACATCTTAATGGAAAAATAGCCCCAAATGAGCAGCAGTAATTGGATTATTTAACTACAAATTGCTTTTAACTATCTTTTATTTTGAAATAATTATAGACTCACGGGAAATGGTAGAGAAATGGCCTGGGGTATCCTGAACACCCTTCACCCAACCTTTCACAATGATAGTACCTTATCAAAGCCAGGAGGCTGACATTGGTACAACTCTGAGAGTTTACTGGGATTTCATGAGGCATACGTGCACTGTGCAGGCAAGGGTCTGTGCAGCGGTAAGCAATGTTGTCACACGTGTGGATTACTGTATCTGCCGCCACAAACAAGACACTCAACTTGATAGCCACAACACACCCACCCCAACAGGAAACTACTGATGTGTTCTCCACATTCTTAATTATGTCACAAATGTTATGGAAAAGGAATCATCCTCAAGCTATCCTTCTGATTTTGGCTTTTGTTGCTCACTGGGATTTCCTTGAGGTCCATCTGAGCTGTTGTGTGCATTGGTCACCTGTTCCTTTTTAATGCTGAGCGGTATTCTATGGAACGCATGTGCTGCAGTCTGACCATTCACCCACTGAAGGACATTTGGGTAATTTTCAGTTTGGGGTTGTTTTGTGTGTTTGTGTACAAGTGTTTGCATGAAAATAAGTTTCCAGTTCTCTGCAATAAATGCCCAGGAGTGCAACTGCTGTTTCTTAGATCAGGTCCATGTCATATTCTTTTATTGAGAAAACAAAAACAAAACAGGTGCTTGTATGTTATTGAACCAGATTTCCACAAAGCGATTTCTGTAGAGCTATATACTCAGAGAGATGTCAGCAAAGAAATGTCTTTGTGCATCGTGCCAGTGGGTACCTGAGCATGAAGTATCAGGTGTTCAACTGTGTCCATAGTCCTTCCAGGGAGGTCCTTCCCCTTCCTTTCTAATAAGGTCTCTAGTGTTGTGGGGAGGCAGGAAAAAACACAGAGAAGGAAAGAGCTTTATTCGCCTTAAAATAGGGATTGTTGTGAATGTGCTTTCAGAAACAAGGCTGAGTGACCCATCAGTTCCAGGCAGCCGGACATAACTGGGATCTTTCTGTGCTGTGTGAGCCTGGCAGCCTTTATTTTAATCAACTACTAACATCTTAGAAATAGCATAAATATTCATATTCATCCTGAATGATGTAAAAAGAAAAATTCATTTTCTCTAAAACTTAAGAGCTCTTCACTTGACATTGAAACTTCCTAACTACAATAGCTTAAGCTTGCCTTTCACTTTTGCAGTCAACTATTTCTCAAGAAATGAATTGATTCTTACCACATACATTAACTGTATGTGGTACATATAGTCAATAGAAAGTATCTAACTAGGGAATGCCCAGTCGACGCTCATGGTGGTGTCAGTTCATCCTGTTATTCTTCAGACTGGCCAGGCGAGCCTGTTATTCCAGTTCACTCGTTCTTCCCACGCGGTGGAGCTGTGCGTGTGAGGGGTGGGGGTGTCGCTATTCCCGAAGTTGCTTGTGCTTGCACAGCTTACAGAGAAACTGTCTACAAAAATAAGCTATCACTAGAATAATTCTCATTTTTTAATCAAGTTTCCATTTCTCAGTACTGCGTCTCTGAATGGTTTCCAGTTCCCATCTTTATTTCTTTTTATTATGAGGGGTGGAAGAGAAATAAATATAAGTATTGTCAGATTTTGCCAAGGTTTCCATGGCTGCTAACGGCATTCATGTTTTCCTCTCGATACTGCATAATAAAGCGGATATTATGTACATAATTTCAAATATCATCTGATTACACCTTCCTATAGAATTAGACAACATGGAGACTAAATGTGTCTCTTTTCCTTTGGATGAGCTAGAATTCCTTTTCTTAAACATAGTCCCACCTTCCTTCCACCAATCTCCATGGCAACAAGTTCCCATGTCTAGAATTCACCTCACCCTTGGATGCTGCTACAGCATTGGCCTCATGCACCCTGGGACCACATTAAAACCACATACCTCATTTTTCCCACCTTAGCTGGAAAAGTTAAATGCTTTTATTATTGGAGAATTAAAATATCTTTCCTCCATCTGCCTCAGAGGAACACTCCTGCTTCCAAAATATTGCTCTGGAAGACCACCTGCCCCCGGCTCCTCTGATAAGACTTTGACCCTATGACCTTATCTAAATCCATAGCCAGATGGATGTTGCATGAAACTGAACAGGGCTTGAATGGTCAGGGTAGACTAAGCCAGCAGGGGGCGTGGTTCCCAGACACCCTCCTCCCCAGATAGGACATAGTCTTGTTTCCTGCACTCAGTGAACAGGTTTGCGCCCCCCTTTGTGAGTATTCTCAGTTATGCTGTGAGGATAGAATGTGCCAGTAGAAGGATCAACCCCACTTCTCCAGTATATTTTCACTGCCTTTTAGTTCAGACCTCTAGCCCAGCTGGAATTCTGGACTGATGGGTGATGGTTAGTTCTATTAATCAGCTATTGACCAACTGTTAATAACCAATTCTACTTCACTGGCTCCCTCCCTTGGGGAACTGGCTGGACCCCCATTTCCTGGCTCCCCTGAGGTCAGGTGAAGACATGTGACTAATTCTGACCAATGACCGGAGGCCAGAAATACTGGGTGATACTTTCATTCCAGAGAATAAAGGCTGCACTGACTGGGATCCTGTTAGAAGGAGCATCTCAGCCAGGGGAGAGCAGGGCCAGAAACACCCCTGCACTGTGTTAAGGGACTGAAATTCTGGGGTGGTCTATTATCACCATGGAACACAGCCTATCCTGGCTGACCCAACCGGGAAGTCCCCAACTATTTTCAAACTTATTTTTATAATTACTTTCTGACATTAGTCAAAGAGTCAGTTTCACTCACTGAACAGAGAAGGTGCCAAAAGAGGAAATTCACACAGGTCACATTTAAAACTGAGAGTAACTCTACACCCAGGTACCCGAAGAGGGTGGTCAGGGCCCAAACAACAATGCCCGTGACCCTCAGCTGTGTCGTCTCTCTTCCTGGCAGATGAGAGGGAACATCCTGTCAGAACCAGAGTAGGAGCTATTCAATATGACCCACCCCTCAGGCACAAGCGAGTCTGAACCACCATCTATAACACTCCCCCCGCCTTCCCTCCCTCTGCTTCTTAGTGAGACCCCCACCCCACCTAGGATGTCGGGATGCTCTGTGGCCACAAGTTTCTCAAGGAATTCAAGTGAAGAAATTCTGGTGTTAACTTATGTAGTAAAATAATACAAATGTACTTTCACCAAGAGACTAGTAAACTCATGACGGCCTCACACAGGGTCAGGGTCCCCAGCACAGCCAGCTGCTGCACCCTCCTCGGCCTTTGCTCTAGATGCGAGAATAGGCTTTTTTGAGAAGAGGCGTTTTTGAGAATAGGCTTTTTCCCCTTGTCATCTCACTTTCTGCAGCGCTCTGTTCATGCTTCATACTCAGAAACGACGATGAGCTGACATCCAAGGCCAAAGGCAATGCGAAGCCCTGATAGAGCTGCTTGGTTCTCTTAAAAACGTGAGAGACACACATGTATGCTCCTGTAAAGACCCACACCCCTTCCCCCCTTTCATGCCTGTTCTTGATAGATGATGAGGCTTACCTGAGATTCTAACCAAAAACAATAGGCAAAATTTTACCTTTTTTCAGTACCTAGGGGCAAAATTAGGTGGAGAGATGGAGGGAGAAATAGAGGGGAAGGACAGTAGAAAGGCTAGAGGATCACACCCTGCCTTGGAACTTGACTCTTGTCCACGGTATCCTTGGAACCAAAGGGAACTAACTTTATTTATCACTAGTGAGAATAGGAAGGGAGCCAAATGGCATTTGATGCCCTGTGAAAGTGCATCAAATATTGTTTTGCAACCACTCACAGAGAGAAATATGCTGGGGAAACTGAGCTGGCTCGTAGCATAATCCACTGTGGACATAAACAATTGCAGAACTGGAGCCATCAGGGCCATGTTCAACTGAGCGCAGCCATGGAGGGGAAAAATATCTGTTTCCCATTACATTAATTATGATAATTTGATATGAATGATTAAGTTGTATTTGAAATTGCTATGGAATTTTAAAGTTGCATAAAAAAGATTATTCATTGCATTAATAAATTCAATGAAGCTCTGTGTTTGTATGAATTAATACCAAAATACACATGGCGGAGTCACCACTAGGGGTTCACAATCTCTTTCCTTTCAAAGGTATCCATTCATAAGGTACAGAAGTATGGTTTTAGAGGGAGGAATTGAGACCGGGGGTAAGAGAGCAAAGGGATGAAGTTCAGAGACTATTCTCCTTCTGTGGGGAGCGTAGGGGCCTCTTGAAGAGTTGGTGGAGACGTTCTGATGAAGACAGAAACAGAGCCAGGCTGGGAAATGGGGACATTTTCTATGACACCACCTCCTGTGGTCACCCCTGCTGTCTGATAGAATAGACACACGAAGCACACAGCTGTGTCAAGTGATGACTCAAAGAAGGGACAAGGCAGCGGCATCCCCTTCTCCTTTCCATTGAGCACAGCACCACACCCAGCTCTGTAGGGGATGCTGTCTCCTCCCAGTAGGTGAGGCAGCTGGGTGAGACAGAGCTGGGCGATGATGCAAGGAGGGCTTCCGAAAAGCTCCTGTAGAGGGGGCTGGCTCAACAGGCATGCTCCTCCCTCCCCTTCCCAGGCCCCGTTGCCTTTCCTTCTGCCCACTGCCTGGAAGACAGCACAGCTCTTGGGCTACATCAGCCATCTGCAAGTGACCACCATGGAAGAGCCTACAGGAATCCCAAGGACCCCTGAAGGGCTTCCAGCTGACTTCCTTATTACCCAAGAGGAAAACTCCCTCAAGCCATTGTCATCAGAGGTTTCTGTCAGATCCAACAGAACAGAAGCCTGTGGGAGGGGGTCCCCTGCCCACCACACCTCTGTTGCATTATGGAGCGGGCAGGACCCACCGTGAGGACCCTGGCCCAAGGCAAGGTGGCAAGTGCCACCACGCTGGCCCTGCAGCTCAAGGAAGAGGCCTGCTGATCTCAGGAAGGGCCGCCAGGGTCTGCATCAGGAAAGAAGGAGCAGGAACCTGCTGCAAACGTCTTCTCCAAGAACTCAGAAGGGAAGGGAAGGATAAAAATGGTTAGTTTGAATTACCCATATTTAGCACGAGTTTGAGTTGTTTGTGAATAAAAGCAGCAGAGGATTCTATTATAAAATAGGGTGTAAACGGAAGCAACAAAAATGTAACCTAAAGAAGAAAAATTATAGCTAAGTAATTCTAAGTCACATATTTTAATTTAATTCTCACTGATTAGTAGAAAGCATGGCCTTACCATCAGAATAATAAAGATATAAGGAAGCAGTGTTTGGGTCAGACATCAGATAAGAGGTTGACAACACCATGCCAAGTCTTTTACCTATTTGTGGCCTCATTTGTTACCAAAAAAAATTCCCATAATTCCCAGTTTCCAGCTGAGAAAATTGAGATAGGAATCTTCTCTAGTCACAGCTCTTGACAGTTTTGCTTTTTTCTTTGTTGTTGTTTTTTTTTTTGTTTGTTTTGGGGTTTTTTTGTTTTTGTTTTTGTTTTTTGAGACAGAACCTCACTATGTCACTCTCAGTAGAGTGCTGTGAAGCCACAGTTCACAGCAACGTCAAACTCTTGGGCTTACGTTATTCTCTTGCCTCAGCCTCCCAAGGAGCTGGGACTATAGGTGCCCAACAGAGTGCCCGGCTATTTTTTGTTGTTGTTGCAGTTGTCATTTAGCAGGCCCCAGCTGGGTTGGAACCCGCCTGCCTCAGTATATGTGGCCAGTGCCCCAACCACTAAGCTACGTATATTTTTGTTTTTTGTGTTTTTTTGTTTTGTTTTGTTTTTTTGAGACAGAATCTAATTTTGTCACCCTGGGCAGAGTGCCCTGAAGTCATCGTAGCTCATAGCAACTTCAGTCTCTCCTGTGGGCTCAGGCAATCCTCTTGCCTCAGCCTTCCCAATAGCTGGGAATATAAGCATCTGCCACAATGCCCAACTAGTTTTTCTTTTCATTCTTTTTTTTTTTTTTTTTTCAGTAGAGAGGTAAGTCTCTCTCTTACTCAGGCTGGTCTCGAACTCCTAAGCTCCAGGGATCCTCCTGCCTCAGCCTCCCAGTGTGCTAGGATTACAAGTGTGAGCTACCGCGTCCTGCCAGCTCTTGACTGCTTTGACGTTGTCATTTCCTTTTATTTTCTTTGTTAGTCACCACTATACTAATGAGGAGACATTGTTATTTTCTATCTCCTAGAAAAGCTATACCATTAACAGCAGAAACAAACATTCCCACTCTAAAAATACTACAAAACATTTTACTTTAAATGTAAGTACAAAAATCTCAATTAAGAGAAGTCTTCAATTAATCGAGTGTTCCGGGTAATTTAATTTCCTGGTTTAATTGAACACTAATTAGAAAAACTTTTCCATTAAAACACATTGTTTCCAAGTACATAAAATTCACTTTCTTGCCTTAGTGAACCTGATTTAAATTTTCTTTGATAATTAAGTCACTGGCAGAGTCTGGAGGTGCTATTTCCTGCAATCACCATCAAATAGCACATATGCCGTTCTATGCTTTATCAGACTGTTAGTTTTTTTCCAATCTTCTAATTAAGGCTGCAAAGGACATCTCTGGGCATAAGATTATTTCTTTTATATTTTACATTAGTTTCAGATATGCCTAAAGTGGAATGTTGGGCCAATTAGGTTATAAAATATTTTAATTTTTTAATGCTTTTAAAAAATGTTTCCAAAATGCTGCACACATTTTCACCACGCTGTTGCCCACACTCAAGGCTATAATTTTTTGAAGCTCGTCAAGTGTGATTCCTAATAATGAATCTAACAAGAAACTGGTAACCAGGTTGGGAGACCAGCAAAGAGAGTTCTTGTGAGAGGAGGAGAATGAAGACAAACATGTGACAGTGAAACAAGAGAGTAAGGACACAGAGAAAGACAGAGGCTCAGAGGGGGGAAGAAAAAACACTCTCCACCCATCAAAAGCAGCTGTGTGCTGGCAAATGCTTTATAACTGGCTCTCAGGGGTAAGGTGGGGGGAGGAAACCCTGATTTGTAGCATTTGCCAAGCTAGAAATATTCACGGTTGGCCCATTTTAAGTCACTGAATGCAGAGTTGAAAAAATTGGTACAATCAGCTTTTGTGACCCAGTAGGAGCTGTCCCCCAATACACAAGGGCAAGGGATGACGGGGAAGGGCAGTGAGGATGAGCATTCTTGGGTGTGAGTGTTCCACCACCACCATCCACACCTGCCACCCATCTACTGTAAGGACCCCCTAAACAGAGGATTGGGGATATGGATACCCTGTCTGGTTAAGAGAAAAACACTCCACTTGACCATGATATAACTGAACAGACCTTACAGGGAAATCTATGTCTGTGGTGGTTGGAGGAAGCTGTGCCCGTAGGAATGACCATGTCCCCCAATCTTCTCACAGGATCGTCAGATTTCATGGCATAGTCACTATTTCTTGTTGGTCATCCAAGTCTACAAAATTAGAAAAACATAACACAAAGGAATAATGTCTCACTGTGAGCAACAGTCAGTGATTGATTATTCTGGCAGACATTATTCTGGCAGATAGTTCTGGGCATTAAGATTGAAAATAGACTCAGAAGGAGGGAAGTGGACCCTATTTTCAGTTCTTTAATAGACGTTGGACAGAGAGGACAAGCTATCAGAATGCCAGAGGTTAAAATTTCAACAGAGATAATCACGGCAAATGATAACTTATTTCACTTATTGCATTGGGCTTTAGAAAGTGTTTCTTCGTGTTCTTTTTTTAACATTTGGATATGGTTTTAAATTACCATATATACTCGAGTATAAGCCGAGTTTTTTCGGCACAAAATTTGTGCCGAAAAACCCGAACTTGGCACAAATTTTATGCCGAAAAAACTTGGCTTATACTCGAGTATATAAGGTATTCATATGATGACATTGCTTTGTTACTCTGATAAATTAAGAAAATCATAAAATATTGGGAAAATGTTGATGATTAAGCCATTTTACCTTTTCATGGAATCTTGGTATCCTATCTGTGACAGAGATTGCAATGTCTTTTATTTTTTATATTTTTGCTGCTTTGACATTGGGCCTTCCTGACCCTGGGGGTGGGGGGGACTCCCCCTCTCAGGATCAGCCAGTTCCTAGCACCAGTCCACGATTCTCTGGTAAGCACACCTTTCAAGGCCAAGCAATGGATCCAGTGCCAACCTCCACCCCACCTCCTCTGTCAGGTTGTCACACTCTGGGCCTCCTCTGTCAGGTTGTCACACTCTGGGCCACTGCCCTAATCACCACAGGGCCAGGTACCAGACAACCAGATATAACCCTCATATCCCAGAGCCCACTGAAATTATTCAAACCAGCCAGTTCTAAACCTGCTTCCACACCATGCCTTTCCTGTGGAAACCACTATCAAGGCTCTAGTCCATGTTTGCCCCATTGTCTCTGCCTCCTGAGGGACCCTGGTGCATCCCAGTGTGGGCCTGCATGCCCTTCCTCTTAGGAACTGCGAGTGACAGACTTACCTCTCAAAGGTAATCATCTCCTGATCTGTGGGTTTCACCATAACTGAAGTATAATCAAAATCTACATTGGAAGATAGCCAGTGCCTCTCAACACCTATTTCCCCTTCTTACTTACAAACCCCTGACTTCTGCATGAGCACTCTGCCTTCCTGATAAAAGACTTGACCTTCTCCAAGTCTCCCCGCCCACTAGCTATGGCCATATGAACAGGGTCTGCTCAGTGCTCACAGAAATGCCACGTGTTCCTCCTTCAGCTGCCACCCTGCAAAGCACTCGATGGCTGGGGCTCCAGCAGACATCATGGGCCATTAGGATGTGGCCTATACCCACATCTTTGAAATATGTAGGATGGGGAGCTGAATCACCTAATTAACCTGGATAGCTTATGATTTCATGAAGCTATGGACTCCTTTCATGTGACAGAGAATGAAAATCTATTTTCTGTACCTAATTATTATTTGAGATTTTTCTGTTGTGTTCTGCTAAACTTAATCACAGATAGTATGTATCCTTAATGTAGGAAGAAAAAAAAAAGTCATACATTGGCCCCAAGTGATGGGATCAAGTCTGTCAAGGTACTTAATGTGTTCCCAAAATATGTCATTTGATCATGCTACTGACATTATCAATATCAAAAAGAAGGCAGCTTCACTCATCTTTAATGTCAAAAGCTTGGTAAGTGCCTTTCTCTTCAAGGGTCCCCATGTTTGGTGCTAAAAGGCAGATGCTCCCTTTCCCTAAATGTAGCAGACTGACAAGACGCTGGTGGCCGTATTTTAATTATATTCACAACTTTCACTCTTTCCCTCAACCGTCAGTCAAGAGCAGGAGCCAAAATGTTAACCACTAACCATGATGGCATTTTTGGACAACTCTGCACTTTTCATACCAGGTCCCTCCAGACATGGCCCCAAGTGTACTTTCTATAGTCCATGTCATCTGTTTGAAAATAATCGCTAGATGAACAAATAGCAATAACAGAACATGTCTCGTAACAAAGACTCTCTGTCGGACTCTCACATTTCACAATTGGTTTGTGAGCTTAGCCAAGTGTGAAACAGAATCAGCTTCATCCTAAGTGATGGCCAATGCTCTCCCCTGTGGTGTGTCTTTAATATTACTTGACATCCAACAATAAATAAAGGAATTCTAACCAAAACCCACTTGTTATTTCTCTCTGAGAACACTTGTTAATAAGCATTGGAGTTTGGCTTTATAGATCTCTGTAATAATGTGACTTGTATCTCTGCCACACAAAAAAAACAAAGTTTTTGGTTATTTCTCTTCCTTTAAAAACTCATTATTTCATGCTTGCAAGGATTACTTTGCCTGTTCTGTTAAAAAATAAGATCTCGATTGGTGTACTAGTGATAGTAGAGGTTTGACAAGTTGATAAACTTTCATAAAGAAGAATTCATTGTAATAAAGGATTCAGACCCATAATAACAAACCTTCAGTTATTTTTGTTTTATCACCTATGCACACTTGGGGAGAGGCATTCCTGATTGAGGGAATTATCATACACAGAGAATGACAGACTGTGGGCACAGAAAGATTTATAGAGCCTCATGACATAAGTTTAGCATTTTGCTAGTATTTAATATTTTATCTTCACCTGTATGCTTGATTGAACCGTGAGTTACACATAAAAGGAAAAAATGCAATTTAGCAAAGTGCATGCAAGAAACATGAAAACACACTCATCAAAATGAAATGCACAACGTCCATAGCCTATCTGCCTAGATGACTTAACAAAACTCCTATTAATGACAACACAGCTATTAGGAACTCACTGAAATTTCTGTAAAAGTCATTAGTTTTTTATCTCACATTAGTAAAATGTATAGGGAAAAAAAGGTTTCACTACCTTTTCTTTGGAAACTATATAATGGCTTACAGACTAGTCCATGGTCTGACATCTTGAGCCATTACTATCTTGTGAGGCAAAGACAAAATTCTCCAGAATTCCTGATACTTTTCATCCAATTGACTAACTCTATTGTGTAATTTATGTAGTCTAATTCATTTATGTGTAACCCTAGTTGGCCTAAATTTGCCAATATTCTTTTTTATAATCTGTTAGAGGATTTAAAAAACACTTTATAAATAGTTCCTGACATGTTCTTAAGAATTTTAACCTTCATAGTGCTGTATTGATTTGTATTGTATAGATTTCATTTATTCACTTGTTATTTGAATTTTAAAAGGAAAAGGCTGACAAGAAGGAATGCTAGTCTTTGAGAATACAGACCAAATGTAATGCATTTGTCAAATTAGTCTGGATTGTGCCCCAGTACCAAAACTCCCAAATCTCAATGGCTTAAAACAACAAAAGTTCATGTCTCCCTCTGGCTATGTGTTACAGGCCAGCAGGGACCTGCTCCCATCTCAGCCCTGTCCTCACTCAAAAAAACTCATCAAGAGAGCACCTCTCTCAGGAACACTGTTCCTGGGGGAGTAAGGAGGCCAATGAAATGCTCCAGTCTAGGACGCAGCCCCCTTCCACCCACAGATTCTCAGCCAAAGGTTTATGGGCCAGTTCCTGGCCTAAAGCATAGTTAAGATTGTTGAGAGGGTTCAATAATGAATTCAGGTTAACGGTATCAACCAAACCAGGATGCAAGCAAAAGTAATCTCAACATAATGAAACCTCACATAAGAGCCACTAAGGTCAGGAAAACAAGAATTAAGAGGAATTCTGAAGAAGCAGATAATATGAAAATACTTATGTCTTAAATAAATGACAGGGAAAGCCTTCATGGAGGGGGTTATTTGAGGGCAGCCTTAATATATGAAAGATTTTAACAAGTAGGACAAGACAGGGAGATAGGAAAAAAGGGATTTCCACACAGAGGAAACAGCACGACCAAAGCAGTGCATGTTAACACTCCTACTCACAGCAACGGCGATATCTTGAATGCAGCCCATTCCTCAGCCTCCTCTGAGTTCCTGATACTTATCCTAAGGTCAGAATGGGGATGAGGGGGATACTTTGTAGTATCTAACTTTGGGGACTTCTTTATTATTGCAGCTGAGCGTGTGTGTGTCTCTGTGTGTGTGTGTGTGT
>CAUYPK010135617.1:0-23467 GCA_963574355.1 Loris lydekkerianus
TAGTATAGGTACTAGTTCTTCTTTAAAGGTTTGGTAGAATTCTGACGTGAAGCCATCTGGTCCTGGGCTTTTCTTTTTAGGGAGATTTTGTATAGTTGATGCTATTTCAGAACTTGATATAGGCCTGTTCAACATTTCCACATCATTCTTGCTAAGTCTTGGTAGGTGGCGTGCTTCCTGGTATTGGTCGATTTATTTCATATTTTCAAATTTGTGAGAGTAAAGTTTCTTGTAGTATTCATTAAGGATTTATTGAATTTCTGAGGGGTCTGTTGTTATTTCATCATTACCATTTCTGATTGATAAAAATAGAGATTTTACTCTTTTTTTCCTGGTTAGGTTGGCCAAAGGTTTATCTATTTTATTGATCTTTTCATAGAACCAACTTTTGGATTTACTGATCTGTTGTATAGTTCTTTTGTTTTTAATTTCATTTAATTCTGCTCTGATTTTGGTTATTTCTTTTCTTCTGCTGGATTTGGGGTTGAAGTGTTCTTCTTTCTCCAGTTGCTTGAGATGTTCCATTAGGTTATTAACTTCCTCTCTTTTTGTTTTCTTCAGGAGGGCTTGCAGTGCTATAAATATCCCTCTTAGGACTGCCTTTGCAGTATCCGAGAGGTTCTGGTAGTTTGTGTCTTGATTGTTGTTTTGTTCCAAAAATGTGGTGATTTCCTTCTTAATCTCGTTTATAACCCGTGTATCCTTCAGCATAAGGTTGTTTAGCTTCCATTTTTTTGTATCCTTCTTTGTTTTTGAATGTTCAAAAAATGCAAGTGCTGAAAAACTGTACAAGCCATCTGTCTGTGCATTTAAATGTTGAAATCCAAAACAAAAGCACATAATAACAAGCTTCTGGAAAGTTGTTTCAGTTAATAATTATATAAGGTGTCAAAGTAGTTTCTTCATCTTCATACAGCTCACCTTCTCACTTAGAACCAAACAAAATATTTTCGAAGGGTTTGGGCTTTAATAGTGATCAGCTGCCCAAATTATTGGTTTTTAAAGATGCAAGTTTATAAGATAAAACTATCTAAATTAATGGAACTCCAGCAATCTTTAAGTGGTAGGATACTTGAGTAGTACTTGATGTCATTTTATTATACTCAGAAGCAAAAGCATTACTTCATTGATTAATTCACTGCCATAATGTTGTAATTAACAAGTAGCCTCTGGCCTGTTGAACTGATATCATACTTTTCAACCTGATTATTTGAAATCCTTTAATTACAAAGCTAGAAAATGGTACTTTTTAAAAAAATGAGACTTTTCACATTACTGGTTAGATTTCATACTATGTGAAGATCTGGGCTTTTCTATGCATGGATTATTCTTAGAATTTTTACTGTTAGGTAAAAATCTCAATAGACCGCCAAAACTGAATTATAAAATGGATAGGTCATTTTTATATAATTTTGGGTCACGTTTATCACATCTCACTAGTTTTCTTTTTTCCCATTTTTATTATAGAAAAATTCCTGTTTGATACAATACAGTTCTGATTGCCAAGTTATAAAATTCTTTTTTATGGTGTGAACATCTACCACTACTTTTGTGGAAAACGTTTGTTCCTAAGTTCCACTTTTGCCGTGTTTCCCTAAGACTTTACATTAACATGAATGTATAGTATAGACTTATGCATTACCAAAAATCTTAAATGGAAAGATACATCCACTGATTTGAGTTTGCTAACACAGTTTCCCTGACATTTAGGCATAATTGTATTTTAAAACGATGTCCTTTTTATGTAGACCTTTACTCTTTGATTTTGCCTTGCTTTTATTTTTATTTATATGTTTAAAAAAGTCTTAATTTTTTTACTTGCCCTGGGTTTAACCAACCTTCCCATAATAGAATTTCAGGGAAATAGACATCCTCATTCATTTCAAGTTAACTTTAATTTCTCTAAGATCTTAACACAACAAAATTGAGTGTTTTTACCAGCTCATTTTAACTCTCAGTTTATTTACATATGAATATTGTTTGAGAAAATGTATAACAACATATCCTTTTTTGTGTGGGTTAGCTTGAATAGAAAGCTTAGTGTTTATATAAATCTGGAGGAACCAGAAAATGGCAGAGAAAAATAGAGTTGGGGCAGCCTTCTATCCACTGTTTCATCACCATGTTCTACATCTATTGGACAGTTGCTATTACAAATGAAATCAGTTAATTTTCTTCAAATTTAAACATGGGAAAAATCAAGTTCAAATATGACAGTTGGCATGAAAAACAGGGAAGTATTGCCATTACCCTCATTTCCTTGGGAATCTATTTCTGCTTCAGAGCACTTTATTCTATGCTCAATTGATATTTTTAAATCAGTTTCACATGGAAATATATAGTTATTTTGTTATCATTCTGCTCTTAGACGGAAAAGCAACCAGAGGGTCTGAGTTTCACTGCCATTATAATTCAAATTTGGCATGATATTTTATAGACTATTTATGTGAGCAGTCTAAATCCAAAGATACATATGGAAAATCTGAGTATACTTTATGGAGGAATGTTTTTCAGTCATTCATTAATGAATTCATTTAATTTCTGATTCGGCTCATGTTAGGTTCAAACAATTGTGGCATAGAACATCTAAAATCAAAACCAATCCATGTGACTGGAAATCTAGGGCAAATTTACAGCTAGGGCAAAACGAGAAATAGACATTAGTATTTAGTGGAACAATGAATTAGTATAGACTTTGAAGAAGTAATTTCAGGTTCCCTAGCTCCAAGTTTCCCATCTATAAATTGAGAGGAATAAAACCTAGATTTGGATGCATGACCACTACACATTCTTTTATTCTTTAATTAAGTATCACTTGGGTTGTCATCAATATTACCAGATAATCAAATTTTCAATGTTGTTTTATTTTGCTAATGAGAAAGCCCATGATAGGGTACAGAAATATAAATCTATTGTTCTGGTAGATTATTACTGAGGCTGCCTTTATGTTTTGGAATGTGCAATTATATTTAGAACAACTATATTTCTAGATCCAAATTAAAACCTATTGGTTTTATCAGAGTTTTCACTCTGCATTTTTGAATGCATCCTCAGTAACCTTGAGAAACAAACCCCAAAACCCACACTACAAGGATTTGACGAGACCTTCCGTTAACAAGTAAACAAGGATCAAATGTTTTACACGTTCCCTCATACAGACTTTTTCGTTGTCACAGATGAAAAGTCAACGTTTGCAGATGGAGACAGTCCAAATACAATAACACATGGCCACACCAAGCTGCAGATTCTCTGCCAGAGAGGATATTGCTATTTGAACAGACTTTATAGCTTACAAAGAATAAAGAGCAATTCCTTATATATCTTCAGCTTTCTTCTGTATGGGATGAATATCAGCTGCCTTTTTCTCATCTGCTAACACTAATGTTGAAAAAATTGCCTCCCCTCGATTTATGTACTCTGCATTAGTATCTTACACTGCAATCACTTGATGGCGACAGTCTAAAGAGACAGCCCCTCACCAATGACTTAAACTAACTTTCACATTTTAACCAAATCACTTGATGTGAAAAACCTAATTTACTTCTTGCAGATCATATTTACTTTATTACACATTTATCATTTCTTTTAATGGCATTTGGTGTTTTTGTTTTAGAGACTTGCCCATATATTGATATCTCCTGAATCACTCTCCATTTCTTACAATCTGCACTGTTTCTTAGACAAACTTTCAATCATATCTGATGTGAAACACATCTTAAGAATCTGATCTAAGTTGCTCAGCAATGAAGTGTCTCTTAGAGATTGATTTCAGGTTAAAATCCAAATTAAAAATAAACAATTTTGATAATCGTTTTCCTCCTTAAAAAGAAAAAGGTGCAGTTACTTGTCTGAATACAAGCCTATAGTACACAATGTTGTGTTTGCCTAACACAGTGTCCACTGTTACCTATATTCCAGTGATGTTTAAAAGAATGAAGGGCTGGAGACACTGGTGAAGTTCATCTTCATTCTCATAATCTCTGACAATTTTCATCTGGGGCACTTACCACTGCAGGTTTATTTCTCTCCTATTCTCTGAAATGGAATTCTACTTCTCACTGTCTTTAGAGGGGATGGAGACTTGTCCCAGGTGACTTTAAGCATTGGAGAAAGTAAGGAAAATACTAAGTTATTAATGATTTAAGGGCATAAAATAATGTCATAACTTTAAAAGGTGTTTGAAGGATTATTTTTAAAATGGAATAAAACATCAGTTATGGTCCATGCGACTGTAGGACCATGTTTACACTTGGATTGTCTTGTGTTCGCTTTGAATTAATATAGCATAATTCAGTGCTTCTCAAATGATAATATGCCCAGGAGCCAACTAGGAAAATCATTAAAATGCAGATCCTGACCTAGGAAGTTAAGGTTACGCCTTGGTTCTTGCATTTCTAACAATTCCTCAAGTGACTCTGCTGACCATGTTTAAGGATCACACTTTGAGATGCAACAACATTGAGACATCACTTTCCATTTTGTCCCTTCCCAGTGGTGTGGGCACCTGCAGTTCTCAGGCAGCCTCATGTGTCAGAGTTAGATGCAGAGCATTTTAACGCCTCTTATCAATTATGGATTTCATACAGAAACTCTGGTACGGTAGGTTTGGGGGGGAATCCAAGAATGTTGAATTCCAACAAGTTCTCCAGCCTCTGCCTCTTTTTCCTGGTTTCTCTACTTCATCACCAGCCTTTGTGTTTTAGTTTCCTTTGATGATGCTACAACCTTTCCCAGACCCCAGATCTTTCACTACAGCCCCCACATGAGCTGACATAATTATGTGACCTTACATATCATATGAAGACTGGCAATTCCCCAATTTATATTTCCAGCCCTTTATCTTTCTTCTAGGGGCCATGTCAGTATATTTGACTACCTACTTATCATTAAATTATTAACTGACATTGTCAAGTTACATAATTCTTGCATTATTGTTTTTCCTTTTTGCAAACCTGCTACTTTCCCTGAATTTATAATTTTTTGTATATGGCACACTGATCACCTGGTTGCTAAATCAAAGGAAAAAAATCACAAAAAACTAGAGTCACCTTTGGCACCTGTTAGGAAAAAGTTTAAAATACCCCTCCTCACAATATTTTCTGTGCTAATCCTTGGGAATATGATAGGATATTTTGCCAGTGTTGTTGAATTACATAGTAACAGGAGTTTTGTTGATGTAGGAAAGTTACTAACCAGTTGACTTAGAGTTAATCAATTGAGATTCTGGGCAGGGTCAATCTAATCACCTGAGCCCTTTATAAGCGGAGCATTTCCTCTAGTTTGAAACAGATGAACACTCAGATTCCAAGCATGAGAAGGATTTGATGTACTATTACTGGCTTTGAACATATAAGGGACCAAGTGGAAAGTATCCGAGAGCAGCCTCCATAGCTGAGTGCAGCCCTGTACTGGGAAGCCAACACAACAGGGATTTTAGTCCTATAACCCCAAGGAACTGAATTCTGCCAACAATCTGAGTGTTCTAGAAGGGGCTTCTTAGATACCTCCAGGTCAGATGCCAGCCCAGGTGATACCTTGATTTCAGCCTTGGGAGACCCTACACATATGGAACCCACCTGTTATTATGAGATGCTAAGTGGATGAAAACTGAGATGATAAATTTGTGTTGCTATAAGCCGTTACATCTGTGGTCATTTATTACTCAGCAATAGAAAACATCGAACGACAACATGCGTCCTTAACTAAAATCACACAGTCAGGTACTTGGCATGTCCCTTAGGTTATCAACTGCAGACTCACCAGACCAAGCCCTTCTTATTTTTTTAGAATTCACTTTTTTTACTCTTTCCGTAATCTATTCTCCAATTTCTAACTAGAGGCTGCATGTTTGTATTAGTTTCCTTTTAGCACTGTAATAAATTACCACAAATTTAGTGGCTTAACACAAAAAGCACTTATATTTTGGTCAAAAGTCTGAAATCAATCTTGCTGAGTCAAAGTCAATGTTTCCACAGAGTTGGTGTCTCCTGAAAATTGTGAGGAGAAAATTCAACATCCACGTAGTTCAGCTTCTCAAGAACGCCCGTGTTCCTTGGCATGTGCTTCCTTTACCCATCTACAAAACACATCATTCCCACCTCTATTTCCATTATGATGTCACCTTCTCCTCTGATTTCTACTGCGGCCTCTTATAAGGATCCCTATCCTTTATCTCAGAGTGCAATCCTTAATCACGTCTGCAAGGTCCTGTTTGCCATTTAAGATAACATACTCACATGTTCTGGGGACTAAAAAGTAGATAGATATGGAGGATTATTATTCAGCCTAACACAATATTTAAAGCAGGATGATGTACTCCCCTGATTCCCATCACATATGACTAAAAACCACACCCCTTTCCAGGGCCTAGAGAGCTTCTCATGATCTGTTCCTGCAAAACTCTCTGATCTCATGTTCCACTTCTCTCTCTACTTCCCCGCTCAGCTTCACTGAATTTCCTGCCTGCCTTAAACATACCAAGCTTCATATGGCCTAAGGGTGTTTGGATTTGCTAATCTTTATGCCTGGAATAATGTTGGCATTGGCCTTAGGATAACTCACTCCTTCTCTTGGCTTAGGTCTCCCCTCCATGTCAATTCTTCACAGAAGCATTTCCTGACCATGTTGAACAACAATAATATCCACTACACAGTCTTTCTTTAGCACCTTATCCAACCTTATTTTTCTCAGTAGAATTCATCCATCCATTCCACATTGTATGCATTAGGCAATGTGCTGTCTCTCACACTATAGTATAAGCACCACAAAGGCACATTGCTTTTTGGTAGCTACATCTTCATCAGTTGTTACCATGGCCTGGCACATTGTTGATAATTGCTTAATATACAATATTTGGAAGAAAAAATGTGATGAGCCTCATGTCAATGATCTAACAAAAAAAGGACTACGTGTAAAATATATTATATGGCAGATAATCCCCACAGAGAAAAATAATTAACTTCTTATGTACTTCTAACTTGTACATGAGAAACACTGGTGAGAATTCATAACATAAAATTACCTTAAAGTACTATGTAAAATGTCCAAATGGCATGAACAAGGGAAAAGTTGCTGTATTCAAAAGCACTTATAGTCCATTTTACTTTGCAGTTCAAATAACTGGAAATGCCCCAAAGCAAAACAGAATTAGGTTGTTTCTTATATTCCACCAGGCCACTTAATTATGCCAGACAGTTCATAATTTCTTTAACCAACAGAGCTCTTAAGACATCTTCAGAAATCCAGATTCACAGAACACATAACAAAACAATTATTTAAACCCTAAAGATGCTATAATATTTATTAGCAATTAAGAGATCTAATGAGTAGCAGATAACTAAACAAGATTTAGCCCTTTGGAACAGGTATATTAGAGTGAGTGGGGAGATATTTTTATAAAAATTAAGTTGTTTAGCAAATGTACTGAAATTTTAAAGGTACTTTATACTCTATAAATATATTGGCTTATGATAATAAGAGATGCAATTACTTTTCATAAAGTTTAGCCTTTAAGAGAAGGCTAATATGTCATATTAGAATACACATAGAATGTTATTATACAATTCATTGCTTAAACTGAGTTGTACATAAAAAAATTCTACTCTAAAATGAGAAGAAATAATATGTTATATTTTGAACGAATCTCCTAAGGGAACTGTTGAAAATACCAATACTCCATTATTGAAAATCGCCCGTATAATAGAGTTTTTAGAGAGAACTCTCACCCTCTCAGTGTGATACATAGGAGGATTACCTATTGCTATCTCAAATGTATGTTTATCTCTGAACACACCTTGAAAATCCACAGAAATTACTTTATTAATATAAGCTTTTGCAAGACATAGTTCTCTCTTAAAATGGTAAATAATCTATGTTAATTTTATAACATCTTTATAAATTTAGCTTACATTTTCTGCACTGTTTTCTACTGTTTATTTCCAGTCACTGATTACCATTTTTTGATTAAAGAAATTACACCTTTTTTTTTAGTTTGTCACTATTTTATTAGTAGTTCCATCCTTCAAGGTAAAGATAAAATGTACATGCGAAATTTTAGGAAAACCGGAATTATACTCAGAATAAGATGTTTTGGTAAATGTAAGAAAACAAAATGTGGGTGGCAGGGAGACAGCCATCAAGTTTTATATCTAGAAGGCAAAAAAAATTCTTGGTAAACAAATTTGACCTTGCCTTTGAAAGGTTGTCCTTTTGCTTCTTTTGAGATATTTCAATACCTTCTTCAGAGGACTTACAGCTAATCACATTTACTTGGTATCTAGATCTGTAAATACTTTACAATTAAATATCCCTTTATTATTTTCCAATCTATCTTATTAAAATAACCCATCTCTTGAACATAGCTGGTGGTTGACTACTCTGATAAGCCCATTGATATACAATGTTATTGACTAAAATGCTAAACATTATCCATTGGAAGATCTGCACTTCATTCAGATCCTCCTAAAGCCACCTCACTCCCAGCTAAGAGATGCTTGAGGCACAATGGCAGATGTATGTGAATTTAAGGCAGAGAAGGCTTTGAGGCCTTTACTGAATCACAACATGAAAGCACGGCTCCCCATGTGGCTGGGATCTCTTCCATTTCACATAAAAGAGATGGCACTCAAAGGCATTTAATTGAAGAGAGTTTAACGAAGGAATCCATTGTGGAGTGTGGGCTGGGAAAGTGAACTAATCATGAGTGTTGATGAGACAAAAATAGGGAACTGTCACCTCCACAAGGTCTGCAAGGGCCAGAGTAGGATGAGATGTGCCTATAAATAGAAGGAGCATTGGAGGGTTTAAAACCATCTATCTAGGTGAACATAAAAGATGTAAAGTCTCCGTCATTTCTTATAGTTGAATAGTATTCCATGGTATACGTATACCACAGTTTGTTAATCCATTCATGAGTTGATGGGTATTTGCATTGCTTCCACGATTTGGTAATTATGAATTGAGCTATAATAAGTAGTTGAAACTCATTTTTCTTAGTAAAGTATCTCAAGAATGGAAAAAAAATCCAGTGTGCTCAATATTAATATGAAACCATAAACAATTATATGTTCATATGAATGATAAAACACAAAAAATAGTCTGGTAAGGGGGAGGAGGGAGGAGAAGAAGGGGAGGGGGAAAGCAATTGGAGGAAGGAGGGAGGACATTTATGGGGATCTCACCTAATGTGCACAATGCAGAGATATTCAGCACACCCCTTGGGCAAAGGGCTGTTCTACAACTTGAACTTTACCATGAAATTGAGAACACTGTAACCTAAAATATTGTACCCTCATATTAATTTGTATTTTTTTTTAAAGGTTATCCATCTAGGATACCATAGAATTAAGAAGCAAAATAATTTGCAATATAAAAGACAAAATGTCCTATAAGGTAAACTTCCAACTGGAATCCAAAGTCTGAAGGTCTAAACAGAATTTCAAAATCCTTTGAAGTCATCCACCACCAAAGCAAACACTCAGGATCGGCTTGGAAACAATATTGTTTGTTAACCATAGGTAATATGTAAGCCAGTTAGTAGGATAATAAGTCAGAATAAAAATATTTTTTTTTTGCTTTTTTTAGAGACAGAGTCTTACTTTGTCATCTTCTGTAAAGTGTCATGGCATAACAACTCACAGCAACCTTCTACTCCCAGATTTAGGTGATTCTCTTGCCTCAGCCTCTCGAGTACCTGGGAGGGACTATAGGTGCTCGCCACAACACTCAGCTATTTTTTTGTTGTTGCAGTTTGGCTGGGGTCAGGTTTGAACCTGCCATCCTCAGTATATGGGGCTGATGCCCTACTCACTGAGTTAGAGGCACCGCCCACAATTTTTTCTTTTTTTTTTTGAGACGGAGTCTCACTATGTCACTGAATGTAGAGTATTGTCCTATCACAGCTCACAGCAACTTCAACCTCTTGGGTTTAAGCAATTCTTTTGCCTCAACCTCCCAAGTAACTGGGACTACAGGTGCCCACCACAACACCTAGCAATTTTGTTGCAGTTGTCATTGTTGTTTAGCAGGCCCCAGCCAGGTTTGAACCCACCTGCCTCAGTGTATGTGGCCAGCACCTTAACCACGGAGCTATGGGCACCAAGCCAGAATGAAAATAATTTTAAAACTTAGAGTGGCCTTGTGAATTGATGAAAAGTGATCTAGTCAGATTGAGTGAACTATCCTATCATCTTCTTAATTTTTTTGGTAAAAATTACAGAGATGGTTTGCTTTATATATTTAAGAAATACCACACTTGAAACATTACATAGCATATTGCAAAATAACTAAGCTAGATTTATATTAATTCAAACTAAAAAAACACTGGTAAATTTGTAAATCACACTCTGTGTCTTCTGGAATTCATCTAGCTAAGTTTGTTTAAGGCACTGGGTTCCTTTGATTTCTGGCCTGTGTGCCTCAGTCTACCACATCAATAAAATCACAAGACAGCTAGTCTTTGCCAAATGTTATCAATACTGCTTAGGATGTCAGTTTGTTTCTATCTAATGGAAGTGAACTACACCGTGAACCTTTATTTTTTAATCTAGATGATAGTCAAAGGTTCTGAGATCTGTGAACGTTTGACAAGATTTATAAAGTTAAGTTGTCGTCTAGAACAATTGGTATGGCTTCGATTCAAAATCATTCACTGAGAGTGTTTTTTATCTGGCTGGAATTGTCTGAAATGTTCTCCTTGACAGCATGAAATGTAAATGGAATTCCAACAAACAGCATATTTCATGACCAAATTGTAACTAATAAATTACTTCTAGAATGTTACCACATGTATAGATATTCACCTGTTTATTCATAAGCTAGCTTTTTTAGAACTATCTTTTTGACACTACTATTATTTCAGTTACTGTAGTATGTAGGTCTTAATTATACTCTGTAATCCTTATTTTAGGGAAATATGTCACAGATGATAGAAGATAAAATGGATTAAGTAGATGATTCATGATCACCACTCATAGCTTGAGTGTTCTCTTTTTAACCAATCCTGAACTAAGTGCCTTTCCCTTTCAAAGTGTTTTTCATTAAATAAAAGGTATGACTTCTTGGTAATTGCTGTTAAAGATAGTAAAATGTATCTTCTTTCAATTAAATGTGCTGCAAACTCTTAGACGTAGCTTAAGACATGTACCTAGCATTGCTACATGATCTTGCCTGATAGAGCTCTAAATCAAAGTATAAATACATTAGAACCTCTGTAAGTTCACCATCCAAGGAACTGTAGCAAACTGATCAACATACATAAGTGGTCAACATAAGGAACTTCCACTGTGTGGTGTACATCTAGGCAATGAAATTAGGTCAACTTAAGGAAGTCGTCAACTATGGAGGTTCTACTGTACATACTGATGGTTACGATCTACTCTAGAAAGGCCATGACATAAATTTGAAGAAAGCCAAAACCATGAACCAGGAGATAGAGTCACAGTTTTCCTCAGAGGAGGGGTGTTAGCCATTTGATGGCACTACTTGTTATAAAATGAAGATTTAATGCTTTTAAAAAAAAATCTGCTTATTTGCAGAATTAATTAATACTCATTAATTTTATAAAAGGTACTGATAATCACAACAATGAATTCTATTTTTCTCCTATAATGATCAGGTTCTTGAAGGCGGACGGCTCGTGACGAGCGTGGAGGAAGGGCACCATGACTCCGACGGCATTTTTGAATTTACTTAAACTACGTTTTTGTGGTAATGCTTAATGCTCATCCCTGCTACTCTAGAAGGTGGCACTCTTTAGAAGTGTGTTGTCTGCTGGGCTGCCTAGCCCAGAGCACCTTGAATCTCTAAGAGGGTCCGGTCCATACATGAAATTTAAACATGTTTCCATTTGTTTAATCAAAATGGTCATATCCATGAATGTGTCGTATTTGTAAATATACAGAGAAAAAATGAAATAAAGAAAAACCATTGTTATTGCTCAGGCCACAAGACAAACACATCCTCTCTGTGTTTTCTGAGCCTCCTTGGGATTTGAAGTTACTTGTAAATGTTCCTCTTTCCAGGCGGCTGGAGGTCTCCTCAATGTGGCTCAGCATGAAGTGAATGTTTTCTTTCTTGTTTTCTGTTCTTTCCTTCTTTCTCCTCTTGCGTTAAAGCCCTTGGGGTCACTATACTTAGCTTTGGAAGCAATGAAAGAGAACATTTTACACCTGTGATATGACAGCCTCCTCGATGGTATTAAGCTTCAATTATGAGTGAGATGGATAAAATAATTTCAATCACTTAACAGGCACATGTATTTGCACAAATTGAAAGGTGTGATGGTTATGTGTGGAATGAATGTCCAATTGATGTCACATTATTTTGGCTATTGTCTTGAAGGACCAATTGATGTCACATTATTTTGGCTATTGTCTTGAAGGACATGCTAGTTTTCTTTTCTTTTGGAGGGGGTTTGATTTTTTAAATTTATTTTTATGAAAATATAGTGTGTGTTCAGAGTATTCCAAGTCCCTAAGAAAATGTGCCAAATGAATGGAAAAAAGCCAAGCTATTCCATTCTTTCTGGTTATCTCAATGACAGATGTAAATTAACCCACCATCATTTTGGCTGGGACGATCAGTATTGATTATGAAAATGGCCACAGCTCCGCTTGTCACACATTGTCTCTACTACCTAAGTGTTTAAACACATTAATCAAAAATCAGACACAGCTAAGTTCAACGTGAGTGGCAGCACTAAGGGAGCTGTGGGAACTGAATACCAGGCTGGGTTTAAGGTAAGCTGGCAATCTATCCCGTGTGTGATTTATCCCCTTGCAGTGACACACCTATGCTCAAGCCATCTGCTTCTTTCAGACCATTACAGAACAAGGCAGAGGCCACACGTTCTCTGTTTACGTAATAGCATTCTTGATGGTGCCTGCATGAAAAAGTGCTAATTAATCCAGAAATGTGTATTTTCAAGAAAAAAGTAGATTATATGGACAACGGAAATTACGTATTCTAAGAGTCAGTGAAATAACATTTTCTAAAGTAGGCCTAATGATTTCATAATTAGTATTTAGCAAACACGGTGATTTCATTTGTATAGGCACATATATTCATCAGAAGATTTTCTAACAAAGTGAGACGTGTGAAAACAATCTCTGTATATTTCATGTTAAATATAACATGGGTATAAAAAACCATCTGCTGGTAGAGCTTTAAGGTTCCTCTTTTCTAATTTTTCCAATCATGCTTAGTAGGAAAATTCCTCCACTGTAAATTGTGATACGTTATAATTTTCCGTTTTCGAAAGCAAATATATAGTTTTGACAGAGCTAGCAAGATGCAGAGAAAAGGATTGCCACATTTCCAAGTGTTAACATATGCCTTGTTTCTCTTTCTTAACAGGAATAGTAATGCAGATGTTCATTATGACCTGTAAAATGACTCCAGGAGACACCTAATGTCCTTGTTCTTGATGCCCTGTGGTCCTCTTTTGGGTTTGATGACTGGCTTCCTAAGAAGAATAGGGAAATGATCTCTAAAGATCACTTTAAATGAAGGTCTACACCCCCACCCCCTCCAAATTCCTTTGCAGAATATTTGGCCTTGCTACAACAATTAGTTTTAGGAAAAGAACCATTATAGCATTTTCTTTAAAAGGGGATTTACCATTGCACTTAAAGTAGATACTGAAACACTTATGCTTGGCAAATTGAATTATTAGGAAACAATTTCAGAAGAATGAGTAATTTGCAACCAATAAAAGGCACTGGAAATATATGCATGTGTATACAAAGTAACACAGGTAATAAGACTAACAAAATCATTGTGTCACGGAAGAAACAAAAGATTGTTTGGTTTCTTGTAAGGAATTAAAGAATTTTTTCCTTTGGCTTCTTCTTTCTTATAATATGAATTATTGTTTTTAAAGCACAGTTTTTACAGGCAGTGTAAAAATTCTCCTATGATGAACTGATTTTATTTTGCCTCCCTTTTATGGTTTTGTTTTGCTTTGGAACATATTTTTTTGAAACCTATGGTGCAGCACATCTGAAGTAGATTGTAAAGTGATTCAAAGTGAGTGATTAAGGGAAAATTCAGGTACAGCTAAAACTATACTTGAGGTTCAATCCAGCATATCAAGATGCTCACACTTTGAGAAGCGGCAGAGAAGTGACAGAAATTCATGCCAACCTGCAGAGCGTTACTCAGGGGTGTCTGCTCAGTGTCCCTGGGATGAATGACAAGCAAAATGACCTGGACTATTGTAACTGTCTTTCCCCCTCTGTCTCACTTTCCTCTTCCCACAAATAGAGTTGAAGCTGTACTGAAATGCATATACATACATGGACTGTAGCTTCACTGTGCGATGTGATGGTAAGATAATGGTTACATTTTATAGATATACAGACTCTCATTTTGCCCCCTCGGTAGAGTGCCATGGCATTGTAGCTCCTGGCAACCTCAAACGCTTGGGCTCAACTGATCCTCTTGCCTCAGCCTCTCCAGTAGTTGGGACTACAGGCATCCAACACAATGCCCAGCTACTTTTAGCTATGGAATCTCTCTCTAGCTTACGCTGGTCTCAAATTCCTGAGCTCAGGCAATACACCTGATTCAGCCTTCAAGAGTGCTAGGATTACAGGCATGATAACTGCACCCAGAACTATTTTCTTTTTTCTTTCTTTCTTTTTTTTTTTTTTTTAATTTTTTTTGAGAGAGAGAGAGACAGTATCTCACTCTGTTGCCCAGGCTGAAGTGCAGTAGTATCATCATGGTTCACTACAACCTCAAACTCCTGGCTCAAATGATCAACTTGCCTCAATTTCCCTAGTAGTGAGGAATATAGGGGCATGTACCACCACACTTAGCTATTTTTTTTTTTTTTTTGCTTTTTTTTTTGTAGTGACAAGGTGTCACTATGTTGCCCAGGCTGGTATCAAATTATCAAATTCCTGGCATCAAGGGATCCTTCTGCTTTGGCCTCCCTTAGGACTAAAATTAGAGGCATGAATCACTGCAACCAAACAGATCATAGTTACTCTCTGGCCACAGTGCTAGCCTCGCTCCTCCCTTCTCTTTTTACTTTTTCTAAAGAAGTAGTACAAGGGAGGAAGAAAGAAGAGATGTGAGAAAAGTGCAGCCTAGGATAGCAGACTACGAAAGACCATGGGAAACCTATAAGTGTTGAGATTCCTTTCTGCATCCGGGAAATTCCACTGGCGCTTTGATAAGTACAATACCAGTCCACTATTTTGCTGGGTTACCCCCTTCACAAGACAGAAGAAGGTAGATCTAGTGGTGAATATTTCAGATCAGAAGAAATGTTTTCAAATTGTCCAACAGAGAGATTTGGGATCATTTCCCTTAAGCACATGTTTCCATTAAGAAAGATGGGTTCAGAGAGATAAAGTGACTTCAAAGGTCAACAGCTACCTAGAACCAAGCTGCCACTTAGAGCTTCTAATTCTAAAACAGGAGTGCGTGTTGCTATATCCCTGTTACTGCCAGAGGATATCAATTATAGATTAATAATGGTAATTAAAACAAACATGAGGAAAATAAAAGTATCTGTTTTCAGTTAGAATAGCTTTAAGTACAAGTCCAGCTTTTGGTCATTCTATGCAATCAAAACACTTGAAAAGGCAGAAAAATAAACAGTTTAAGGGTTTCATGGAAAACCCAAAAAGGGTTTTAAATTCCTGGAAGTTAAATTTCCCAAGTAAACAGAGCAATCCAAGTAACTTTATAAACACAGCAATATGCTGACTGTAGAGTAGAATTCTTTGGAACACTTGAATTATCATAATTCACAATTGTTTACCACTGCAGAATTATATCTGTCGCCAATATTTCTCCAGGAGCCATCAGAACTTTTAAAACTTCCAAATGATAAAAATAAGTAACTCTGAACACATGTAACCTTATAGCCTCTATGATCAGTTACTCTTCTTCTGGATTGCAGGTGCCATTATCTTCACTTTGACTAAAGAACAAGTATTGTGCTTTTCACCCCTAAGAATATCATTTACTGGTAAGATAGAAGCAATACTTTCACTAGAAATCTGTTAATGCCTGCTCAAATTCAGGTCAACAAAATGAGCAGGAATCTATAATACAAATTTGTCTATTTCTACAGTACATACCCTAGCTACTTTTAGTCTTATATAAAAAACATTGCCATTCCATTTCAGCGATGGATGTTGTGGTCTTTGCTGAGGGAGAATAGTTGTTCACAAAGCTATTCTATTACGATAAGAAGGATAAGCTCTGGTCTTCAGGTTTGTAACAGATTGCTTTCCAGTTCCATGAATTAAGGTTAAAATGTTTTTATGATGTCTCTGAGACTTATGACGAGTTGCCTTTAGCACGTGAGATGGGAAGAAAAAAACATTTCAGAAGCCAAAATAATTTGGGGAGCAGAGATAACAGTTGTGTTGAGTTAAACTGTATCAACCTCTTCTACAATTATCTATGACAAGGTCAAATTCCTGATTTTCTTTTATAGAGTAAGCCAGCCTTCACAGATACAAAGATGTCTTCCTTTTTATTACCCTAGAATCTACTCAGGATCGTGGTACTTAAACATGATCATGGTGCAATCGCATTCATACTCTGTGTATTTCCTATAGGTTCACTGTTTCTGTTATAATTATTTTATTTATAATTAAATGATAAATTTTATAAGCTTATAGTTTTATTTATACGAATATATTAGTGGGAGTCACTCATTTTATTCACAATTGTTAAATCGAATGCTTATGGTTGCTATTAATGAATACAAGTGCTTTTCAAAAGATACTGAGAGGAAAAAAAAGTCATAGATTAGATCAACTGTGTGATCTTGTGTCTATGGAGTGTGACTGAATTAGAAGAAAGCAGCTTTGAAGCAGAGGCTCATTATAGTCTAAAGAAGCACAATTGGCAGATCATTCCCACCTTCTATTCAGAAAACTGACAGCAACCGGGGTTAGTTTTTTCTTCGCATATGTCTCAGGTACATTTTCCTCTCATTTCTTTATCAAACTTGGTCCAGTATCTGGTTATTTCACACCTGGAAAGCTCTCAGCCTTGTTTTTACCAGCCTCCTGCTTCTCACATTTTCAGTAGACTGCTCTAAATACCAGAAGGGCAGATTATATATAAAGTTGTCCGATGACAACTTTAAACCAGGGAAAGGATGGATAAAAGTTAAATGATTATAAATTATTTTCTATTTACCTAGATGGAATGCCATGACGTTCTCTTGACTGTGTATTCCTCTGTGTTCTGTCTTCCCCAATTAGTAATCCTTTGAGATTAATGGTCATAGATTCTACATTATCTTATATACACATACCGTATATACTCGAGTATAAGCCGAGTTTTTTCGGCACAAAATTTGTGCCCAAAAAACCCGAACTCGGCACAAATTTTGTGCCGAAAAACTCGGCTTATACTCGAGTATATACGGTACATTGAAACCAGGACAGTTTCATAGATGCATAGTAAATTTTATTTCCTGATAATTACATTCCTGAGGGTGAAAAATGACAAAGACTACATGAAATTTTATTCAATTTTTGCCTTTATAGATTAAACATAAATGTATTACATTTCAGTAAAAGTAAGCTATTAAAGTACTAAAAACAGTACCTCCTCCCTCCACCTAATTTAAGCACAATGCATTGGTTTCAGCAGCTTTTTCATTCAGGTGATCATAAGGCCTTTAGACTGGGCTCCCTGCCTCCATAAAGACATTTTTTTTTTTCCCTCTTCAAGGCAATCAGAATTATGTTTTGTAATACAATTATCTTTCTGAAGATTAAGACACTCTTTTATCTGAAAGCCTTAGAATTAGCCTTAACTACCTCCTCACCAAACTCTGAAATAATCATACAAAGTCACAGTTACAAATCTGTAACCTGTGTTAGTTCGCTTTGAAGGCTGAGTAAACACTCCCACAATAGCCCTGTTGCCAGACCAGTGTGTGCTGAACTTGTGATGCTGGGGATGCATTTGTGCTTTGGCAAACCCAGATCCCTCATGCTGTATCCCAAAGTCGTAGTATCTTATGATAGTATGTTTGGTTAAAAGTCATATTATCTTATAATAATATGTTTGGTAAAAAAAAGAAAAAAGAAAGAAAAAGGTAACAATTCTTTGATTCTCTCTAACTTTGCTTTTATTTACTTTGGTTTGGCATCTTTACTTCCATGAATAGAAGAACCGCAGAACTAGGACAGAACAATGGAAAACAAATTATCTTGTCCTGAAATATGTTCTTGCTTCCGCGAGTCTTTCCTTTACGTTGTATGTACTATAGTAGTCACATTAAAAATTACCTTTGGGGCAACAGAAAATGAAATACGTAAATATACAAAGTGCACCCTCATGAGAGGCAGCTTAGCGCGGGATAAAGATCTCTGGACTCCTATTTGAGAACTAAGGTGCAAATACCTGTGCTATTACAGTCAGTGTGCTTTGGAGGTATTTTCTAACTTTTCAGTACTTTAAATTCCTCGTCTCTAAAATTACGAGTATAATACCTGATGCATTATGATGCCGTTGTGAACAATCACCTGGGTGAATGTATTAGGTGATAACTTAGTATAATCACTATAAAAATAAAATGCAAGACGTACAGCCAAAAATAAAATGTAAGACATACAGACCCACATTCTTGTGCTCTATCTTCTCCAACTGTAAAACACAGACTGAGCTCAATTTTGTTTATTCCTGCCTATTCCTTTAGTCTCTTTAAAACTGTTTGTATTTGTCCACAACCCTTGAAACTGATTTGGCATCATCTGACATCTACTTTAATCAGCTGTGAGTTACTTCTTAAAGATCCATGTTGAAAACATCAATAAAATAACACTAACCCTTCAAAGATCCCGTTAGACCTCCCAAATGGATGTCAGGTACTTTATAATTACTTGTTACATAGAATGCTCAGTCAGTTTTTAATGTGAGGTTTGTTCTCATCACCGTCAGCAATGTTTTGTCCCTCCGACATTATTTTCCAGGCATTGGATAAAATACCAATTTATTATGTCACTTATTACTTTTATTATTTGGGGTTTTTTAATTACAGAAATCAAACCAAGGATTTTTTTTCAGACATAAATAATACTGGCCCGTGTCTGTGTTTCATAGTCATTTAAACTCAGGAGCCTCTCGACAGTATCAGAAGAAAAAATTGGGAAAGTTAGAAGTATCTGGGAAGTATGATGTTGTCATTTATAGTAAACAATGCAATATTTAAGGTAGATCATTAGTATATCATTTTAATTGCTTTACTTTTTACATAAACTACAATTTCGATGGTTGCGTTCTATTCTGGCCTCCCGTGTAGCAGAGCCTTCCTTGACGGCTTTCATTTTTAGTAAGCACCCAGGCCACCTGCGTGAGAGCTGATGTCTCTGTGTGTGGAGGGCAGTGGAGTGGTTTATATTATTTTTATTTGATCCATGTTACGTGAGAATGGGTTTTCTGCCTGGATTGAGGACAGTCACCGAGTGTGACATATATGACTGACAGCCGCAGCACAAGTAAGCACTTTAGTGTTTCAATATGATTTCTGCAGTCAAGATGTGACTTTTTTTCCTCTTAGACAAAGATATTGAATCGAGTTTCAAAGAAATATCAAAGCACTTTCTTAGAGACTGGTTCTAACATTGAACATTAATTTTTAAACTGAATATATCTTAAAGAGGGACATTTAAAACCCTGTTTTTTGATCCTGAATTATAAAAGATTTGTCAGTATTTTAATTTGTCAATGTTCAGTTCCATTCAAGGATGACATTTTCTAATAGCATTCCTCTTGCTACTTTCTTTTCTCATTTCCAGCAATTAAGTTAAAAATCAATTCCTTTTTAGAGGAAATTCTGAATTTTTTTCTTCATGTTTACTGCAGGGATTGACGAATTTGTATAGTTATGATAGAAGACAGAGAATCATTAAGTCACATCCTAAAATACATGTCATATAACCAAGATAGGCTCTGCTACATGCTAAAGCCCTATAATTTCAGTGCCTTTACAATTATAACTTTGAGTCAAAGCCCTCAACCATAGTTGGCTATGTGATTGTGTGATTGACAGATTCAGAGTGTTTAAAAATTATTCTGATTTTTACTGAGATGTAGTAAAAACAGTTTACACAGTTTGGGAAATAAAAACGTTACCAACTACAGATTCTGGGAGCTGCTCAGTCACTAATGAGGCAGACTCTATTCAGTGTATGATTTCAACCAGTTATCCCACCGCCCATTACCACCGCCCCTTGTTCCCCAGCCCAGTTAATCTAAAGAATCTGTCTTCAATGCTTATCAGGTTTCTTTTTCCTTGAGAGTGGAAAGAGAATGTCCCCAGCTGATGAAGAACATCATGATTCATGATCCTCTCTTGTGTTTTTTCCCTGTGGCTAATACATGGAATGTGCTTTTAATAAAATGCTCAGGGATCACTTTGTAACTTTTGTCACCTACGGGAGGCCTTAAGTCTTTCTCAGTTCTTACTAAAATATGTCTGTGTGGTTGTGTCTGTATACTGAGGAGTTTGAATATAAATGAAAGTATACACAGGGAGTCTGTATAGAGAAGAAAAAAACAGATCTTTCTATGATGGTAGAGACGGTACCATAGACATCAACTTTCTTTTCTAGTTTAGCCAAAATCTACTGAAGCAAAACAGGTATTTCTTATTAAAAGAAAGTACTTCATTTCTGCAAAAAAAAAAAAAAAAAAATGGATAACTTTGCAACATCTACAATAAAAAACATCTGGTAGCTGTTGTGAATATAAACGTTTTATTAAACATTTAAATGGCATCTTTTCAGTGCTAATTAAGTGAATTTAACCCAATTAGAGGATTAGAGACACTTTGTAAGTGCTCACTAGCAAGACTGCCTGAGAAACTTGACACTCTGTCACTTCATCCTTTCACGCCACTTGCACATGGCTTGAATCATACAGAGGCTGTTCAGCACTTATTTTGACCGTTTCTTCCTGTTTCCCTTTGCCTTTTAAAATCCTCTAGCCCGATAACTTGGCCCTGGCTGTTGATGCAGGATGCTTGCTAATTCACCAAATGATTACTCATAGGGTCCCGTTTTCAAAATTGAAAAACAGAAGTGGGGAGATCTGCTGCTTCCTGCTGATACAGCGACATATTTAGAAGCAGTTGTCTGTACAAGTGTCTGCCTCAGCGCGTCCTGCAGCAAAATTCAGTGCAGCCATAAGCGCTTGCCCGCGCTGCACATTTACCACGTTTCAGACCCTCATCCTTCCTGCCAGCACGTACTGTGCTTCAACCATAGCCCGATGGACAGATTGTTGCCACTAGTTGGTTTGTTTTTCCACCCTGTACTCTACTGATGCAAAGGGAGGAAACACAAGCAATAATAATAAAAAAAAAAAAAGCCCTGCCTTAAACAAAAGATCAAGGACAAAATAATTTCCAGAAAAAAACCAAAACACTTTAAGATTCTTTTTTAGTAGAGTTAAAATATAGATCTCAAAGGTGTTCAAGCACAAAAGACCTATCCATAGTCATCACATCTGGCTCTAACATAGGATCATTCCTGAACTGGCCAGTGTATTTTAAGGAGAGAGGATACTGTTATAGAAAAAAACAATTACACTCACATTTGAAAGCCTCTGAAGTTTGTTGAGGAAAAATGTGCATGGTGGAATATTTTATTGATGCCTGAGATAATGTCTTACAAATGCATTTTCTCCATTTTAAGAGAAAATTATTGTTGGAAGGATCCTGATAAGGAGTTGGTTGAATAAGTCTCAGCAACTCATGAACCCAAATTTAATCTGTGCTGTGAAGAAAAACGTTGTGTGTGCATGTGTGTGTGTGCACATATGTGTGTGTTTCCTGGAACATGGCTATTTAAAACAAAATTTTATATTGCATAAAACATATAGGATAAATAAGGCCTTACAAGTTCCTGAGAATTCAGGAGACTTTATGATTTAAAGTAGAGCCATGTCTGATTGTCCTGAGGAAAATTGCAGCCTCGGAAAATGTATCAATGAAAGGGATGAAGGTTGGTCAACACCTATTGAAATACTATAATATGTGTATTATATGGGAGCTTTCTGGCCCCAAATTGCATGAGGGCCACAGGAATACTAAATGATAACAATAAATGTCTTTACGTGGTTTTTACACTTGCTGGAATTTCTCATTAGGCAGGTTTGCCTGGACTTAGAAACTATCATACAAGTGATCCAAACTTCTCAGAGGATTTGATGAAATAAATTTTCAAAGTAGCCTAAAATGGTTTAAAATGTTTTATGACTTAATGGAAAATTCATCTAAACTAGTGACCAACCCAAATGAGTTGGTTTTCAGCAGATCTTTACTGATCCCTTGGTTGTTTCAGGTACTTTGCTAAGTGGAGGGAATACAGCTATGAGCAAGGCAGCATATCCCCAGCAGGGTTATAGTTCAGTGGCAATAAATGATTATAGTTCAGTGGTAGAGCAAGTTCCCTGGCAAGAAAGCTAAGAGACTTTACTTAAAGCACAAAGTATTTAATTTCTGTATTTTATTGGGGGGGGGGGGTAGGCTTTAGAATGATTTAATAAAAATGGAAGGAGGATACAGAAGGGAGGATTCTATGTTGCCTTCTTGGCACTGCAGTAAAATAAATGAAGATTGTGGTGAATGCTATAAAGCAAAGGGAGGGTATGCAGTGAGGGAGAAGAACAGAGAATCAAAGTTGCCTGCAGGTGTCTTTTAAAATGCAAAGGGAAGCCTGCTCTCTGTGGTCCCAGTAAGAAGATAAGAAACCTCTCCATGCTCCTTACATTAATGAGCGAAGAAGTGCCTTCCAAATTTCAGAGACACTTAGAAGGGCTAAGGAATATCCACCATTTTAGAAGAAGGTCTTCCTTGAGCTTCGGACAAGCCACTGCCGTACCTTGTCCATGGTAATCTTCATTTTGTCAAAAAAGAATGTACCCAAGCCCTACTATTAATACTGGCAAAAGAGTTCTCTCATAATTCTTGAATCAATGGAGCTCACCAGTTGTTTACCAATTTATTACTATTATGTTAGACTATAGCTCAACAATTACTGATTCAGAGGTTAAGTGCTGAGCTCTAGGGAAACAAAGACCTTCAGATGACACAAAAGTCTCATGGGCAAGGCACACAAGTCAGCAGAGAAGATGACAAATGCAGTAACTGAGGTATACGTGTGCTCTAAGAACACTGAGGTCACAAGAGGCACTCTACCTAACAAAATCAAATATTTCGACCTGGTTGTTTGTATCCTCATATTCACCTGAAATAAATTTACTTTTATTTATTTATTTATTTTTTCATGTATTAGTATTTTTTTATTGTTAAATAATAGCTGTGTACATTAGTGCAATCAAGGGGTACAATGTGCTGGTTTCATATACAATCTGAAATAGTCTCATCAAACTGTTCAACGTAGCCTTCATGGCATTTTCTTAGTTATTGTATGTAGACGTTTATATTCTGCATTTAGTAAGTTTTGCCTTTACCCATTCT
>CAUYPK010135620.1:0-25393 GCA_963574355.1 Loris lydekkerianus
TCAATTATTGTAATTGTTTTGGGTATGTATTTTTATTTTTGAAATTTACCAGTGGCTGCTGCATTTTCCACCTCGGCTTATACTCGAGTCACTAAGTTTTCCCAGTTTTTAGGGTAAAATTAAGGGGGTCAGCTTATACTCGGGTCGGCTTATACTCGAGTATGTGCGGTATATAAAGTTAAGTAATACTGATTGGTATAAAACTAAAATAATACTTTATGTATGTAGGCTAAAAAGGCACAGAATAATCTTTTATTTTAATGTATTAGGCACTAACATTTATGCTCTGGTTTGAAGACTCTCCAATAGACATGATAAACTTTTAAGTTCCATAATTTTTTTGAATGTTTCATATCAGTTTTATTGTTTTTATGATTCAAAATTAAAGCAACATTTTAGTGGAATATTTCATAAGAGGAAAAACAGTCTTCTCTCATTATGTAGTATATCATGTTCTCTTCTAGCCCATATCCATGTGCTTAGGTATTTTTTGCAATTGTAATAATCTGAGTTTTAATCATTGTGTGGTTGGTTAATCCTCTTCCTGGAGTTAGGCTGTCTGGATTTGAATGCTGACTTCCTACTTAATCTCTCAGTCTAATCTGTAAAAGGGAAGTATTTGTACGTAAGAATTTTTTTAAGAAGTAGGTGAGGCTGGACACAGTGGCTCATGCCCCTAATCCTAGCACTCTGAGCAGCCTAGACAGGAGGATAGCTTGAGGTTAAGAGTTTGAGACTAGACTAAAAATAGAAAAATTATTCCTAGCTACTTGGGAGGCTAAGACAGGAGGATTGTCTTGAGCCCAGGAGTTTGAGATTGCAGTGAGTAATGATCATGACAGTGTACTCTAGTTGGGGTGGCAGAGCAAGACTCTGTCTCCGAGAAAAAGAAGTAGGTGACATGATGTGTATATTTAATACAGTGCCTTGCCTGCAGAATTGCTTAACAAATTTGTTTTTGCTATGGTAGTTATGGGTTTTTTCCCCACAGTTATTATGTAAAAGCATTTTTCCTTTTTGATACTTTTCCACATGTGCCCATTTTGGTACATTTTGATTTCTTGGAAAAGTGAGATACATCTTACAATTTTTGATTTATCATAGTTAAATAAACAGCAACTTTTTTTTTGTTGTTGTTGAAGTTGTTGTTGAAATAATCCCACCCTATGCCCCTGAGCAGAGTGCAGTGGGTGTAGTAGCTCACTGCCTTAGCCTCTGGAAGCCACTGGGATTACAGGCATTTGCCACGGGGATTACAGGCATTTGCCACGGAGCCCTGCTGGGTTTTCCATCAGTCGTGGTCTCATTCAAGTCTGGAACGACTGAGCTCAAGCAATTCTCCTTCCTCAGCCTCCCACAGTGTTGTGATTACAGGTGTGAGCCACCGTGCCCAGCATAAACAGCAATTTTTATTTGTAATATATTAGTTCCCCCTTTATATCTAAAAGAATGTGGTATTGTGGTAGCTTTATGATACAGAATGGTTGTATGGTACTGTACTTAGTGAATGTACTACAAGTACCTATATTTCTTGTCTAACTTTGGGTTATTTTCATTTCTTGCTTTCCGTAAATAATACTAACATGGAAATATGAGTTGGCACTATTTTATATGGTCTCCTATAAAGGATGTTTGCCAATTTTATGCCAGCCCTGGAATTATTTTTTAAGTGCTTTGCTAATCTAGTAAGCATAAAACATAGTACTAGAAATTCTTTTTCTTTTCTTTTTTTTAAGACCGTCTCACTGCATCACCGCTCATAGCAACCTCTAACTCTTGGGCTTAAGTGATTCTCCTGCCTCAGCTGCCCAAGTAGCTGGGACTACAGGCACACGCCACAACACCCAGCAAATTTTTTTTTTTACAATTGCCATTGTTGTTTTGCTGGCCTGAGCCAGATTTGAACCACCAACCTCAGTGTATGTGACTGAAGCTGTAACCACTGTGCTACAGGTGCCGAGCCACCTAGAAAATCCTAAAGTGTCAGTGATAAAATATTTTCCACTACTACCATCAATTTAAGGCCCAGCCCTTGCTCCCAAGATATGAGTGAATCTAGACATGAAAAAGGACATTGTGTCTGACTGATCCTTTTCCTCAGATTGAATTTTGAAACCTTTCTTTTCAAGTGATATAAGGACACACATACAAAAATATGATAGGTGGTAGAGTGTTTCATCAGTTCATACACGTAAGTCACGTTATTTGCACAATATGGAAACCCCCTGAAACTCAAGTAAAAAATCAGTTTAGTAGAAGCGTACAGGTGAAAGGCTAGGTGTGTTGGCTCATACCTGTAATCCAAGCACTTTGGGACACTGACCTGGGAGGACGACTTGAGGGCAGGATTTGAGACCAGCCTGGCCAACCTAGTGTAACACTGTCTCTACAAAAAATAAAAAGAAATTAGCTGAGCATGGTGGTGCTTCCCTATAGTTGTAACTGCTCAAAAGGCTGAGGCAGGAGGAATACTTGAGCCTGGGAATTCAAGGTTACAGTGAGCTATGACTGGTCTACTATACTCCAGCCTGAGCAAGACCCCATCTCTAAAAACGTAAAGTGAAACAAAAAAGTGTTTTAAGTAGAGTACAGGGGAATTTCCTGGGCTGTAATTGCAGGAATTACAGGTAGGCCACCCAGAAGCTGAGTCTTAAGTTAACACCTGTGTCTGGGAGCTCTGTAGTTCTGCCTATACAGAATTTTTCCTTGGTTGGCTATTCGTGGGTATTGGTGATACCTTATAGGCTGATTTTTTTTTTTTTTTTTTTTAAACCTTATTACCCGGGGTCAGTGTTAAGAACTCCTTTCAAGAGGGACTTTGACAGCTTCTAGATAAGTAGTTCAATATGTGCTATTTATTTTTCTTGAAAACTGAATTCCCAGCATCTGCAGGTAATAAGCTTCAGCTAGTTAATTCTCTGCCTTTTGCCATCGAAGCAACTGGCCTACAGTTGACTTACTAGAAAGGGGATGAATGTTTTGCAGGGTCTTTAATGTACTTGAGAAGGATCAAACCCTGTTCTTTGGACGAAGTGAGAGTATATTTGTGCATCCCACCTCTCTCTAAGTATTTTCATACTCTTCTTATCCTCTCTGCCCCACTTCAGTGCCTATTTTTCACTTCTGTGAATCTCTGATTACATAATGCTTGGGAAAGATCACATTTTATTTAAATTTTTTTTGAGACATAATCTAACTCTCTTGCTCTGAGGAGAGTGCTGTGGTGTCATAGCTCACAGCGAGCTCAAATCCCTGGGCTTGAGCAATCCTCTTGTCTTAGCCTCTAGAGTAGCAGGCACTATAGGTGCCCACCACAGCGCCCAGCTCATGATGTTTTTTTGGGGGGAGGGGGGATTATTTTTTTTCTATTTTTAGTAGAGATGGGATCTCACTGTCACTCTTGGTCAGGCTTTCAGGCTGGTCTCAGTGAACTCCTGAGCTCAAGCAGTCCAACTGCCTGATTACAGGCATGAGCCACTGTACGCAGCTGCAAAAGATCACTTTAAATGGCAGCATTTAAAAAGTTAATGTAGTTATGTTGTGCACATTAAGAACATACATGTTGAGAATAGGTGTGAAAGAGCATTCCAGTATAAGGCAGATTGCTGCTTTTTTGACTTGAGAGAAATTTCCAGTGATAGAATCATTTAGATGCAAAGGTCTCTGTCACAACTTAGATGGCAATAAAAATAATGTACTCTGGCCAACTGATGTAGATAACTAAAATATTTGCTATAAATGTGGATACACGCATCTCAAAGATAAATGAACAACTTGAATCAATTTTTTTTTTTTTTTTTTTTTGAGATAGAGTCTCAACTTGGTCACCCTTGGTAGAGTACTCTGGCATCCTAGCTCACAGCAACCACAAACTCTTGGGTTCAAGTGATCTTCTTGCCTCAGCTTCCCAAGTAGCTGGGACTGCAGGCGCCTGCCACAATGCTTTAGAGACAAGGTCTCGTTCTGGAGCAGGCTTGTCTCAAACCTGTGAGCTTAGGCAATCCACCCGCCTCGGCCTCCCAAGTGCTGAGATTATAGGCATGAGCCATTGTGCCTGGCCAAAACTTGAATAAATGTTATAAGCTTTACAGTAGGTTGGGGGTAAAGCAGTATTTCTTTTTCTTCCTTTCTTTTTTTTTTTTTTTTTTTTTTTTTTAAGACAGCCTCAAGCTGTCACCCTGGGTAGAGTGGTGTGGCATTACAGCTCACAGCAACCTCCAGCTCCTGGGTTCAGGCGATTCTCCTGTCTCTGTCTCCCAAGTAGCTGGGACTACAGGCGCCCGCCACAGTGCCTGGCTATTTTTTGGTTGCAGCCGTCATTGTTGTTTGGCGGACTGGGCTGGATTGGAACCTGCCAGCTTAGGTGTATGTGGCTGGTGCCTTAGCCACTTGAGCCACAGGCACTGAGCCAAAGCAGTATTTCTATTTTAATAGCATTTTATAGCTATACATTTTCTATTATGTAGATAGCTAAACTTATTTTTTTTTTTTCTTTTTTTTTTGAGACAGTTTCACTATGTCACCCTGGGTAGAGTGCTGTGGCATCACAGCTCACAGCAACCTCAAACTCTTGGGCTTAAGTGATTCTCTTGCCTCAGCCTCCCGAGTAGCTGGAACTACAGGTGCCCGACACAATGCCTGGCTATTTTTTGTTGCAGTTGTCATTATTGTTTGGACCCGACAGCCTGGGTGTATGTGTCTGTGCCGTAACCACTGTGCTATGGGCGCCAAGCCTAGGTAGTTAAATATTATATAGATCAAATCTACTATAAAGTTACTATTTTCAAGTTGATTAAAAACTTTAACATTACTTACTTTATTTTTTGTATTTGACATTGTTACTAGAGTTTTCCTTTTCACTTAAGTGTAATGCACAAGCCCTTTTATCTAAATTTATGATTGTAATGCCCTGATGTTTGAAATTTACGATAGATCATTTGATTATTTAGCAGGTAACATCTAAAGGAACTGGTTTAAATCCTAATGCCAAAGTATGGCAAGAAATTCCTACTGGTAGTACTGATGCCACCTCAGTAACTCATGGAACCGAAAGCTCTTGGCATGAAACAGCAGCCACGTCAGGATCTCATCCTGAGGGTAAGTTCTAAATATTTAATTGGAAAGACTCATTTTGCTTACATGTATGGCCAAACCAGTGTATAGAACTTTTGGATATATCCTTTGATTGTTTGATTATATATATTTATAATTAATATGTAATTTGTGAAGAATTTTTATTTATATCCTGCATGAATAGATTGTCACTACTTTTTTTTTTTTTTTTTGTAGAGACAGAGTCTCACTTTATCGCCCTCAGTAGAGTGCCATGGTATCACATAGCTCACAGCAACCTCCAACTCCTGGGCTTAGATGATTCTCTTGCCTCAGCCTCCCAAGTAGCTGGGACCACAGGCACCTACCACAATGCCTGGCTATTTTTTTGGTTTTAATTTGCCCGGGGCAGGGTTTGAACTCGCCACCCTCAGTATATGGGCCAGTGCCCTACCCACTAAGCCATAGGCACCACCCAGATTGTCACTGCTTTTAAGTAGTAGATGTCCAGCATTTAATCCATTCATAATATATAAATTAGTTTGGATTTACAATCAGTGATTCTGTTATTAACTCACTGTTTGACCTTCAGCAAAATAACTTAACATCTATGTGCTTGTTTTTTCCATCTATAAAACAGAAACCATAATAATTGCCGATAGCATATTATTTTCTGAGACTTAAGTAAATAAAATGCATAGAGCAGTCTGATACATAGATAATGCTGTATAAACTCTAGTTGTTAATCAGTTTATTCAAAATGATGAAAACATCTCTCTTCTGGAGATAACTCCTACTTAAAACATGTGGATATTTTTCCAACTAGTAGAATGTCTTGAACTCTTGTTATAGAAGACATACTGCCAAAAAGTTCCCAAAGATAGAATTTAAAGAATTCCTATTTACTTTCAGTTTCTTTTCTTTTGTACACGTAATACAGAGCCATCAGAAGATGCGTGTAAGGAATATGAAGTAATGTATTCTACATCTTGTGAAAGCACAAGAAATGCTACAGGCATTGAAGAGTCAACTGATGGAATGATTTTAGGACCAGAAGATTTGGGTTACCAAATATATGATGTTTCCGGTAAATGTTACAGTTTTATTGTTAAAAGAATTTAGTACATCAGACTCCTGTAACCCAAGGTCTATTTATCATTATTCTGATGAACCTGTGGCATTGTTTTCTTATTTGCCAGAAAGTTGATGTTAATGAAATGTAAAGTGATTGTTATAAATAAGTACTGTATCAAATACCCATACATGAAATTTGTGATTTAAAAAGATTATTTAGGCTCGGCGCCCGTAGCACAGTGGTTATAGCGCCAGCCCCATGCACTGAAGGAGGCGGATTCAAACCAGCTTAGGCCAGATAAACAACAATAACAACTGCAATAAGAGAATAGCCAGGCATTGTGGCGGGCGGCTGTAGTCCCAGCTACTTGGGAGACTAAGGCAAGAGAATCACATAAGCCCAAGAGTTTGAGGTTGCTGTGAGCTGTGATGCAACAGCACTCTACTGAGGGCAATAGTAAGACTCTGTCTCAAAAAAATAAATAAAAACATGGGCTCTATTACAATTCAGCATACAAAATTTGTTTTCAAATTACTTTACTCAGCATGGACTAGTAATTTTTTATTTTAAACTAAACAAAATTGAAAAGAAACTGGCTAGGTGAGGTGGTTCACACCTGTAACTCAGCACTTTGGGAGGCCTAATCAGGTGGATTGTTAGGGACTAGAAGTTTGAGACCAGCCTGAGGAATATAGCAAGACCCTGTCTCTACAAAAAATAGAAAAGTTAGACGGGTATGGGGGCTCACTCTGGGAGGTCAAGGCAGGCAGATTGGCTGAGCTCACAGTTTCAAGACCAGTCTGAGCCAGAATGAGACTTCATCTCTAAAAGTAGCCAGATGTTCTGTCGGGTACCTATAGTCCTAGTTATTTGGGAGGCTGAGGCAAGAGAATCACTTGAGCCCAAGAGTTTGAGGTTGCTGTGCACTGTGACGCCATGGCAACTCTACCATGGGCAACAAAGCGAGACTCTGTCTCAAAAAAAAAGAAGAGAGAAGTTAATTGAGTGTGGTAGTGTACACCTGTAGTCCCAACTACTCAGAAGGCTGAGGCAGGAGGATCACTTCAGCCTAGAAGTTTGAGGTTACAGTGAGTTATGGTGATGCCACAGCATTTTACTCAGAGTGACACAGTGAGATTCTATCTCAAAAAAAAAAAAAAAGGAAAGAAAGAAAGAAGAAAAAGAAATTACCGGTAATCTAAAAATGAACCATAAAGCCTAATTTTATTTTTCTAATATCTACAGGGTCTCTTTAAGGAATAATTGTAATATGCAGTAGGTATTTCTGTTTGTACTGTACAGACAAGGTATATAAACTTTTGTCCTCACTTCCCTTATAATACATATTTGTAGTTTCTGGCTGGGGCTGGGTTTGAACCCACCACCTCCGGCATATGGGGCCGTCCCCTTATTCCTTTAAGCCACAGGTGCCGCCCTCATAATACATATTTAGACTAGATTTCCAAGGTCTATCAACTTATAAGGTGATTTCAAACATGAAGAAGATGACAGTTACATATGTTCTACCTGTGTATTTCTAATTTGTTTTTTTTTTTTTAAAGACAGTTTCACTCTGTCACTCTGGGTGGAGTTCATGGCATCATCATAGCTCACATCAACCTTAAACTCTGACGCTCAAGTAATCCCCTTGCCTCAGGCTCCTAAGTAGCTGGGACCTTAGGCACCCACCATGATGCCCAACTAGTTTTTCTTTTAGTAGACGCAAGGACTCAACTCTTCTTGCTCAGGCTGGTCTGGAACTCCTGAGCTCGAGCAATATACCCACCTCAGCTTCCCAGAGTGCTAGGAATACAGGTGTGAACCACTACGCCTATTCTTGCAGTCTTAATATTAACCACTGGCTACTTTGACCGCAGAGCTGGTTTAAGTGATGCGGCAACCAGTTGGTGTTTTAGTAGGTTTGCTGTAAATGACATTGGAAAGTTACATGAATTGATTGCTTATTTAGCTAGCATTTGGGTGTGAATTTATATTAGAGGTGCATATATGATACATAAAAAGAAAGACTGTTTCTTATTAATTTTTATTTTTTTGTTGTTTTATTTTGAGATAGAGTCTTACTGTTGTCCTTGGTAGAGTGCTGTGGTGTCATAGCTCATAGCAACCTCAACCTTGGGCTCAAGTGATTCTCTTGCCTCAGCCTCCCAAGTAGCTGGGACTACAGGTGCCCTCCACAATGCCAGCTATTTTTTTTTGCAGTTGTCATGGTTCTTTAGTAGGCCCGGGACCGGGTTTGGACCTGCCATCCTAGGTGTATGTGGCCAGCGCCAGAACCGCTGTGCTATGGGTGCTGAGTCTTTTTTTAGTTTTTTCTTCTTTTTTTTTTTGGTTACAGTTTGGACTGGCCAGGTTCAAACCTGCCACACTTGGTATGTGGGACCGGTGCTGCCCCCCTTTTCAGATTTTTGACACTTACATATTCTATTATCATTGTATTTAATGGAAATTTCTATATTACTAAAGCTTTTTAGTTGTTGTTGTTTTGGGTTTTTGGGGGGTTTTTTTTGAGACTATTTTGCCCTCAATATAGCGTGGTGGCACAGCTCCACAGCAACCTCAAACTCTTGGGCTTAAAGCAATTCTCTTGCCTCAGCCTCCCAAGTACCTGGGACTACAGGCACCCATCACAACCCTTGGCTATTTTTGTTGTTGTTGTTGCTGCCGCCATTGTGGTTTTAGCTGGCCCAGGCAGGGTTCCAACCCTCCAGCCTCCCGTGTATGGGGGCCAGTGCCCTACCCACTGAGGTATGAGCGCCACCATTCAAATTTAGATTACTATTTTTGTTCTTTGAGTTTACATTAAACGAGTAAGTAGTTACCACATTGCTTAAGTGTTCAGAACTGAGTTTTACAATATGGTGGCCAAGCGCTTTTAGTATTAATGGTGCTTTGTTAATTCCTTAATAATATGGGCAGTGCCTATGGCTCAGTGGGTAGGGCACTTGCCCCATATACCGAGGGTGGCGGGTTCAAACCTGGCCCCAGCTAAACTGCAACAAAAAATAGCCAGGCATTGTGGTGGGTGCCTGTAGGCCCAGCTACTTGGGAGGCTGAGGCAAGAGAATCGCCTAAGCCCAAGAGCTGGAGTTTGCTGTGAGCTGTGATGGCATGGCACTCTACTGAGGGTGACAAAGTGAGACTATCTCTTAAAAAAAAAAAAATTCTTAATAATGTAACTCTTAAACTAATGTGAAATCTATTTGAAGCAAGACAGGATGAAAGAAATCAGACTTTAAACTGCCGATTATTATTTTTTTTTTTTTGACACAGAGTGTCATTTTGTAACCCTGGGTTGAGTGCCATGGTGTCACAGCTCATACCAACCACAGCTCTTGGGCTTAAGCCATACTTTTGCCTCAGCCTCCCAAGTAGCTGGGACTACAGGTGCCCACCACAATGCCAGACTTTTTTTTTTGTTTCAGTTGTCCTTGTTGTTTAGCTGGCCCAGGCCAGATTTGAACCCTCTAACCTGGGTGTATGTGGCTGGCACCTTGGGCGCTGCCCCTGTCCAAATTTTAAAATAATAAAAAATACAGTTTTATGGTAGATTTTAAGATTATGGATACTTTGTGATTTCTGAGTACAATAATATGTAAGGTTCACCACTTATGGTAACTTGGCATTAACTTTTTCCCTTCTTGTTTTCTACCATCAGGAGAAAGCAATTCAGCAATTTCTACAGAAGACCTAAAAGAATGTCTGAAGAAACAATTAGAATTTTGTTTCTCACGGTACATAATCCTTTTTTATTGGTATTTCTATTCTACTTTTTTGACCTTGGTTAGTAGATGTAAACTACCTGCGAAATACAATAGAAGAATGATGGTTATCATTTTCTTTTCTTTTTTTCTTTTTCCTCCCCCTGCTTCTCTCCCCCAGATGGGGTCTTGCTTTTGCTCAGACTGGTCTTGAACTCCTAAGCTCAAGCAACCCATCCTCCTTGGACCCCCAGAGAGCTAGGATTACAGGCATGAGTCATTGCCCCAGCCTGCTAACTTTTACATATTTTAAAGAGGTAGAGTCTTGCTATCAGGCTGATCTTGAACTTCTGGTCTTAAGCAATCTTGCCAGAGGCAGACATTAACAAGCATAAGCCATCATGCCTGGCTCAGAATATATACTCTTGACTCTATACTTTAATTGATCTTTATTCTAAATATCTTCCTTTTCTTTCCCTCATTATTCTTAGCCTTTATATTTTAGTATATAGATCACAGGATGAAAGCAATAGCCTCCTGGCTATCTTTTTCTCTTACCAGTTTTGCCTCTCAAAATTCACTTTCTGTAATAGTTATTTTAAAATCCTTACCTACTAATTTGAGCATTTGTGGGTCTACTTACATTGTCTAAGACTGGTTTTTTTTTCCCTGAATTAGTTTTATTCTCTTGATTCTGTTGCAACTTTTTTTTTTGAGACAGTCTCACTTTGTCACCCTTGGTAGAGTGCTGTGGCATCATAACTCCCAGCAACCTCCACTCCTGCCTCAGCTTACTGAGTAGCTGGGACGACAAGTGCCCACCATAACACCTGGCTATTTTTTGTTGCAGTTTGGCCAGGGCCAGTTTCGAACCCAGCACCCTACCCACTGAGCCACAGGCACCACCCAATAACTTTTTGACTTTTTGTATATCCTATTCATTTTGATTGTATGCTCTACATTGCATGTAAAAAGAAGCATAAGCCACGTGCAGTGGCAGTGGCTTATACCTCTTGGAGTCTGAGGTGGGAGAATCCCTTGAGGTCAGGTGTTTGAGACCAGACTCAGCCAAAGCAAGACCTCATCTCTACCAAAAACAGAAAAAATTAGCCAGACAAGGTGGCATGCCTGTAGTTCCAGCTACTTGGGAGGCTCAGGCGGAGGATCTCTGAGCCCAGGAGTTTGAGGTTGCATTGAGCTATGATGACGCCAAGAAAGCATGGAAGCTTCAGATGACCATAATTTTTCCCTGCAGACAGTGATTGAGCTTTTTTCTATTGGGCACAATAAAATGTTGATTGTTCTACTCTAATCTGGAATTCAAGGTGAGTTAAGGCTGAGCAATCACTTTAATTTGACTCAGTTCATCTCTGATATATTGTTAGTCTTTGTATATGGTCCTCTCTGGCTTTTGATTTATAGCTTGGCAGTTTTTTGTCACGTTAATCCTGAAACACCATAGAAATTTAGATGTGTTCTACAGAGCTTCGAGACTAGCTCGTTAGTCTCTTAGCCCTTATAGCTTCAAAAATCAGATAAATGTCTTGTGGGGAAGACTTGTGTTTGTTGGAGCATTTCTTCTTCCACTGGGACTTAATCACAAGACCACACAGATTTTACATTGCCAATTCAGCCTGGCTCCCAATCTCCCATCTTCCTTCTCAGAACTCAGAAAACATTATATGGGGGAAATCAGCTGCATGTTGGGAATACCTTCATGCCTGGCTAATTTCTTTCTTTCTTTATTTTTATTATTATTATTTATTATTATTACTTTTTTTGGAGAGAAAGGGTCTCACTACGTTGCTCATACTGGTCCTGAACTCCTGGGCTTGCCCAATCCTCCCAGCTAAGCTTCCTGAAGTGCTAGGCATAAGCTACCATGCCCAGCCTGCTGTTTCTTTTTTTTTAGTGTACTTAAGTCTTTTGTCTTAATTTTAAATATTTAAGTTACAGAAGTTATATATGCTTATGAAAATGTAAAGATTTAGAAATTGAAAATCCTTTTTGAGCCAATTTAGAAATTAGTTTTTCAATATGAATATGTTGAAATCAGGGATAAAGTGCTTATAAGATGGAACTGCACTGTATGTAATAATTTGTTAGCATTCTGCTTAATATTAAGCCTCTTCTATATTAGTGTAATTTCATAAAATCGCTCATCTAAAACTTCTGAGTCAGTGTGTTTGGGGGTTCAGAAAGTATAGAAGATGATACTATCTGATCTCTATAATACTGTGTTGGTATCTTTTAAACTGAACCTTTAACTGAACCTTTTCAAAGTTCACCGTGTCATTTCTGATAGCATAATTTTGTTTTCCCAGATTTAGTGACAAATGTGAATGACGTACCTCTTTTTAGGTGCTTTTAAAGAGTTGCTTGTTTTGTTGGACTATTGCTTCTTTTTATTTCTTTTTAGAGAAAATTTGTCAAAGGACCTTTATTTGATATCTCAAATGGATAGTGATCAGTTCATCCCAATTTGGACAGTTGCCAACATGGAAGAAATAAAAAAGCTGACCACAGACCCTGATCTAATTCTTGAAGTATTGAGATGTATGTAAAAATACCTTTTAACTTAGTTTTAAATGTTTTAAAATTTAATATAGTTTTCATTTCTCATTGTACAGGACTTTTCTTTTGAGACAGAATTGCACTATGTTGCCCTCGGTAGAGTGCTGTGGCATCACAGCTCACAGCAACTTCAAACTCTTAGGTTTAAGCATTTCTCTTGCCTCGTCCTCCCAAGTTGCTGGGACTGCAGTCACCTGCCACAACACCTGGCTATTTTTTTGGTTGTAGTTGTCATTGTTTGGCAGCTGGATTCGAACCCACCAGCTCTGGTATATGTGGCTGGAGCCCTAGCTGCTGAGCTACAGGCGCCAAGCCAGGAAATTTTTTATTTTATTTTATTTTATTTTTATTTTTTATTTTATTTATTTATTTATTTTTTGAGACAGAACCTCAAGCTGTCACCCTTGGTAGAGTGCTGTGGCATCACAGCTCACAGCAACCTCCAACTCCTGGGCTCAAGCGATTGTCCTGCTTCCACCTCCACCTCCCAAGTAGCTGGGATTACAGGCGCCTGCTACAATGCCCAGCTATTATTTTGGTTGCAGCTGTCATTGTTTGGCGGGCCCAGGCTGAATTCGAACCCGCCAGCCCGAGTGTACGTGGCTGGCGCTTTAGCCTCTTGAGCCACAGGCGCTGAGCCTAGGACATTGTTTTTAACTGCCATCCCTGTCTTCCTTTTCTTACTGCTGTTTTGTGTCAATAAGTTATATTTGGTTTTATTGATTGTGTGCGTGGGAGCACATACATAGTTTCTATATATTACTTCTGCACGTTGGTTCATCTTGATGCCCACTTAGCAAGCATAAGCAATTAAACAATCTTTTTTTCCTGGGCTATTAGAAAGCTGTGTATCTTTATCGCACCCTTTAAAGCAAATCTGTTTCAAACTTTTGAATCCAATTAACAAATACATTTTACATCACAGGACAGTATATACAGTATACCTATATGCAACTGAAATGTCAGGTATATAGTTCATACTACATATTTGGGTTTTGGTGTGTGTTTGTTTGGGGTTCTTTTTGTTTTTGTTTTGAGATGGTCTCACTCTGTTGCCCCAGGCTAGAGTGCTATGGCTTTAGCCTTGCTTACAGCACCCTCAGACTCCTGGGTTCAAGTGATCCTCTTGACGCAGTCTCCCAGGTAACTGGGATTACAGGTGTGCACCACTACACCAAGCTAAATGTTTTCATATTTTGGGTTTTTTAGTAGAGAAATCGTCTTGTTCTTGCTCAAGGCGGGCTTGAATTCCTGAGTTCAAATAATCTATCCACACTGGCCTCCCAGAATGCTAAGATTAGCCACCATACCACCTGGCTATCAGTATTTCTTGAGAACCTTTTTTTTTTTTTTTTTTTTAATAGTTTATTCATTTTATTATTTTCATTTATTTATTTTTTAATTATTTTTATTGTTAAAAAATAGCTGTGTACATTAGTGCAATCAAGGGGTGCAATGTGCAGGTTTCATATACTATCTGAAATATTCCCATCAAACTGTTCAATGTAACCTTCATGGCATTTTCTTAGTTACTGTATGTAGGCATTTGTATTCTGCATTTAGTAAGTTTCACCTGTACCCATTCTAAGATGCACAGTAGGTGTGACCCCACCCATTACTCTTCCTCTACCATAACCTCCTCCCTCCCTCTACCATAACCTCCCCCCTTCCTTCCCCTTCCTTGGCCCTTTCCCCATAGTCTTGTGAGAACCTTTCTTAAGTAGGTTTTTTTTAACTACTTGACTGAATAATGGCAGATCTTCTTACATATGAAATATGTTGATAATACTTAAAAGAGACAAGTATAGCAGAAAGTAGATTGACCAACTATAGGCCTACATGAGAGAAAAACACAATTAAATTCAAGAATGGTGGATAGGGCTGGTTACTTCCTACCTGTTGGATACAATGTAGATGTATACGGCATGCTTCCTGGGGGAAGGACTCAACTACAACTCAGACTTTGGACTTAAAAATGTAAATAATGTAACCTAATTGTATGTACTCTCTCATATTAACTCATTTTTTAAAAAGCCTTTAAAAAAGTTAAGTACAGCACGTCCAGTAATGGACTTATACGGGAATAGAAGATTTCCATTACCAAAGGGTTAAAAACATTTATGGTTTTTTAATTGGTTTATGTAGACACCATTTCTTAAAATGGTGCAGTCTTATGTACATAAAAAATTGGCAGAAATGGACAGAATTCCCCACCTGTTTAGATTGGAACCTAGCACATCCACGCCTTAACCTGATTTTATTCTCTTGGTTTACCTTCTGAGAAAGATGTAGCATAAAACCTCCCTGAAGGGACTAGAAATAAAAATTTTGGCTATGTGATACTTTCCTTTATTCAGTATGTTCTCAAAATCAGCATCTGAAAGGTGGCTGGTATGTAAGAATAAATATGTTGAAATCAAGGACCAGCTTATAACCATTTGTCTTGATTTAAGGGCTCCTTAGAATTTAATTTTAAGAAAAATTTCTTACATGTCAGAATTCATTACAGTCCCCAGAATGGGGTTTAGCTAATGCAAATACCCTGATTTCTGTTAATACCCATTTCTTATCAATTTTGAGTGAAGAAGTTCCCATATACAAGAAATTGGCCTGGTTATATGTTTGTTGTATGGTTTCCAAAGGCTTCTTTTCAATCTCATTGTACTGTCAAAGTCACAAAGTAGGTACTCTAGACCAGGTGCGATGGCTCACGCCTATAATCCTAGCACTATGATATGCTGAGGTGAGTGGATTGCTTGAGTTCAGGAATTCCAGACCAGCCTGAGCAAGAGGGAGACCTTGTCTCTAAAAGAAAAAAAAAAAAAAAAAAAAAAAAATTAGCCTGGCACTGTGACGGGCACCTACAGTCCCAGCCACCTGGGAGGCTGAAGCAAGAGAATCTCATGGGCCCAAGAGGTTGAGGTACTACTAGCTATGAGACCATGGCATTGTACCAAGGGTATAAAACTCTTGTCTCAAAAAAACAAACAAACAAAAAGAAAAACAGTAGATACCCTGGATATTTGTTGAATGGATAACTTTGGATAGTGTTCTTTGTATATGCATCTTAAATTTTTTGTCATAATTATAACTTTGATTCTACAACTTAATTACGTTGTTACTAACATAGCCTTTGCTAATTGATTCGGTTGGCAATTACAATAAACAGTTTTTTAATGCCATTATAAATATCATGAACTGGCACTCTATGTGAGACTCTTCTTTTTTGCAATTTCAGCTTCTCCCATGGTACAAGTGGATGAGAAGGGTGAGAAAGTGAGACCAAGTCATAAGCGTTGTATTGTGATTCTTAGAGAGATACCTGAAACAACACCAATAGAGGTAAATCATTAATCATTGTTAAACTAAATGTTCATTAAATTGGAAGAGGTACATAAGCAGAGTATGTCAGTGCCCTGATATCAATCAGTGACTTGTACTGGGTGGCGCCTGTGGCTCATTGGGTAGGGTGCCGGCCCCATAAAATGAGGGTGGCGGGTTCAAACCCGGCCCCAACCAAACTGCAATAAAAAATAGCTGGGCGTTGTGGTGGGCGCCTGTGGTCCCAGCTACTCGGGAGGCTGAGGCAAGAGAATCCCCTAAGCCCAGGAGTTTTTTTTTTCCAGACAGTCTCACTTTGTTGCCCTTGTGCCCTTGGTTGACTGCTGTGGCATCATGCTCACAGCAACTTTAAACTGCTGGGCTCAAAGGATCCTCTTGCCTCAGCCTCCCAAGTAGCTAGGACTACAGACACCCTCCACAATGCCTGGCTATTTTTTTAGAGATGGGGTCTTGCTCAAGCTGGTCTGGTCTTGAACTTCTGAGCTCAAGCAGTCCCCATGCCTCAGTCTCCCAGGATGCTAGGATTACAGGTGTGAGCCACCATGCCCGGCCGAGAAAAGAATTTTTAAACCTTTACCACATAAAAAATTTTTTCATGGCTTAGTAGTTAAATCTTTTTTCCAAAAGTCATTTAGCAGTAAGTCTCTCGAACAACCATTCTCAACCTGTGAGTCTCAAGGTTCATGGCATTAGGAAGGTTGAGAATCACTGCTCTAGAATGAAGATTTTCTAAACTTACAAGCAGTGAGTGAAGTTAGAAAAGAAACTGTCATAGATCTTTGATTATTTTGAACTACATGTCAAAAGTAATATATTGAGGCAAGACACGATAGTAAGAGGGACTTTACCTAACAAATGCAATCAGTGTAACCTGGTTTCTTCTACCGTCAATGAATCCCCAACAATAAAAAAGTTACAGAAAAGAAAAAAAGTAGTATGTTGAAAGGAAACTGGCAGAATGGGAAGAATATCTGTAATATTAAAAAACAATGTCAATCGGGTGTGGTGGGCTCATACCTGGAATCCTAGACTCTGGGAGGCTGAGGTAGGCGGTTCACTTGATCTCAGGAGTTTGAGAACAGCCTGAGCAAGAGTAATAATCTCATCTCTGCTAAAATCATAAAAATTAGCTGGATGTCACGGCAGGACCTGTAGTCCTACTACAGGCTAAAGGAGGAGAAATGATTGAGCCTCAGTAGTTTGAGGCTGCAGTCAGCTATGATGGCGATACTTGGCCTCTGCCCTGGGAAACAGAAGGAGGCTCTGTCTCATTAAAAAAAATAGTAATAAAAGAATAACAAACAGGGTCAGGCCTGGTGGCTCACGCCTATAATCCCAGCACTCTGGGAGGCTGAGGCGGATGCATTGCCTGAGTTCGCGGGTTCAAGTCTAGCCTGAGCAAGAGTGGGACCCCATCTTTACAAAATAGCTGGCACCGTTATGGAGGGTGCCTGTAGTTTCAGCTATTCAGGAGGCTGAGGCAAGAGAATCACTTGAGCCCTAGAGTTAGAGGTTGCTGTGAGCTATGACACCATGGCACTCTACCAAAGGGGGAAAAGAGAGACACTGTCTCAAAAAAAAAGCCCAAAAGACTTGAAGAGATGCTCATTCTTACTAGTAAATAAAAGCAAGTGCCAATTATGTATATTTTAGAGCTAATGTAGTTTTTCTCTTTTAGGAAGTGAAAGCTTTGTTTAAAAATGAAAACTGCCCCAAAGTGATAAGCTGTGAGTTTGCACACAATAGCAACTGGTATATCACTTTCCAATCTGACACAGATGCACAGCAGGTGAGAAGAAAACTTGCTTTCTGATACAACTCCTAGTGGTAAAATAAATAGTAGGATATTTAAATTGTGAGAATGTGTTTGTTTAAATATTTAACTTGTTCAACTATTTGTTGAAACTCATGAACACCTAGCTCACCTTTTTTCTTTTGCCCAACTGGTTACCTTTTTGACCATGTCCTAAAGTTTTTCAGTTTCACTTTCAGAACAGATTGTTCCCTGTCACTAAAAAATTTAATACACAGAACTTTTGAATTAACCTGGGGACTGAGAACCATGTACTCAGTAGTGTATTTAGTACATAGTAGGTACTAAATTCTTGGAGTTTTGGCTTAATAGTTTGACTTTTTTTTATTAACATCTTATCATGTCTTTTTTTTTTTTTTTTTTTTTTTTTTTTTTGAGACAGAGTCTTAACTATATCAACCTCAGTAGAGTGCCGTGGCATCTCAGCAACCTCAGACTCTTAGGTGTCAGAGATTCTCTTGCCTCAGCCTCCCAAGTAGCTGGGATTACAGGAGCCCGCCACAACGCCTGGCTATTTTTTTGTTGTAGTTGTCATTGTTGTTTAGCAGGCCTGGGCCCAGTTCAAACCTACCAGCCATGGTGTATCTGGCCAGCCCTCTACCCACTGAGGTATGGGCACTGACTGGATGCACTTTTTAGCATTTTATTTTATTAAGGTTATCTATGATGACTGGTAGCTCTCAAGCTTCTCCCATCACATCCCCCCTACTCCCCATGCTATTCTTATAGTAGATTCTATTTTAAATTCATACTTCTGACCCTGTATTACTATATTTTTTAAATTTCAAATCAATATGAGGATACAGATTTTTAGGTTACATTGTTTTGAGTTCTAAGGTAAAGTTCAATTTATAGTTGAGTCTTTCATTTTTAAATCACTTAGTAATTTTTATTCTTTTTTAAAAAATCAGGACCATGAGAGATGGCTCACTGGCTGTAATCCCATTACTAGGGAAGCCAAGGGTGGTGGATTGCATGACCTCACAGGTTTGAGACCAGCCTGAGCCAGAGTGACGCCCCCATCTCTAAAAATAGCTGGGTGTTGTGGCAGTGCCTGTAGTCCCAGCTACTTGGGAGGCCAAGGCAAGAGAATCACTTAAGCCCAGGAGTTTGAGGTTGTTGTGAGCTATGATGCCGTGGCGCTCTATCAAGGGTGACAAGTGAGACTCTGTCTCTCCCCGCCCCCCCCAAAAAAAAGTAAATAAATAAATAAATACATAAAAAGTCCTTTATGTGACTTTTGAGATGTGACCTGATTTAAACATTGAAAAATTGTCTTCTAGTGATATTTGGGTCTGTTTTTAATTTTACGCATTTTGTCTGCAGTAATCCCTAGTAGTTCTTCTTCAATAAGATGAACTATAGCTGAGGCCTTATATTTTTATTTTTTCATTCCTGATCACCTGCACAGTGGAATTACTTTCAAACTTTAGTTTAGAAACAGCTGCTAATACCAAACCTTGTTAATTGAACAAAGATGGCTTTAATGAGGTGTTGGAGTGCCAGTAAAATTCCCTTTTTCTTTCTTAACAGGCTTTTAAATACTTAAGAGAAGAAGTTAAAACATTTCAGGGCAAGCCAATCATGGTAAGAAATATTTGTAAATAAAGAAAGGACTTTCCAGGTGAAACTAGAAAGTTTTGGGGTTGTTCAATAATTTTAAAAGAGAAATAATATTATGAAAACCTATAATGATTTTTGAAATTTTTCTGACTTGTGTAAGATGTCCCTAAAGTCACCATACATAGAAAAAATGGGAAATTGGGCCAGGTATGGCAGCTCATGCCTGTAATCCTAGCACTCTGGGAGGCCAACTTGGGTGTATAGCTTCAGCTCATAAGTTTGAGACCAGCCTGAGCAAAAAGTGAGACTTATCTCTACTAAAAATAGAAAAACTGAGGCACGAGGGTCACTTGAGCCCAAGAGTTGGAGGTTGCTGTGAGCAATGATGCCATGGCACTCTACCCAGGGCAACAACTTGAGACTCTGTCTCAAAGAATAAATAAATAGTAAAAATAGCCATGCATTGTAGCAGGTGCCTGTAGTCCCACCTACTTAGGAGGCTAAGGAAAGAGAATCACTTGAGCCTAAGAGTTTGAGGTTGCTGTGAGCTATGACACCAGACCACTCTACTAAGGGCAAGACTTTGTCTCAAAAAAAAAAAAAAATTCCAGGCAGCACCTGTGGCTCAGTGAGTAGGGCACCAACCCCATATGATGCCAAGGGTAGTGGGTTCGAACCCTGTCAGCTACTTGGGTGGCTAAGGCAAGAGAATCACCTAAGCCCAAGAGCTGGAGGTTGCTGTGAGCTGGAGACTCTACTCTGTCTCTAAAAATAATAATAATAATAATTCCAGATCTCCAAATGAGCACTAGTAATAATTTTTTAGTGACAGAGACGGAAAACATTTTCAATACTTTTCGATCTCATCTCACTTTAGTGCATTACAACATCAATATCCAACTACTTGAGCCAGGTCGGGTGGCTCGTGTGTAATTTTAGCACTGTGGGGATCAAGGCAGGAGGATCCTTTGAGCTCAGGAGTTCAAAAGCAGCCTAAGCAAGAGAGACTGGTTTCTACTAAAAATAAGTGGGTGGCGCCTGTGGCTCAGTGGGTAGGGCACTGGCCCCATATACCGAGGGTGGCAGTTTCAAACTGGCTCTGGCCAAATTGCAACAAAAAAAATAGCCGGGCATTGTGGCAGGCACCTGTAGTCCCAGCTACTTGAGAGGCTGAGGCAAGAGAATCAAAGTGAGACTCTTGTCTCTACAAAAAAAAAAAGGGGGAAAAAATGTTCAACAAACTTAAGGGGACTACCTCAATCCAATAAAGGCACATGCAAAAAACTCAGCTCACAGCAACCTCAAACATGAGCCACCATGCCCAGCCTGACTCTGTCCACCCACTTTAGCTTCCAACACCTAACATACTTAATGGTGAAAGGCTTTCCCCCTAACATCAGGAACAAAACAAAGATTTCCACTAAAAATAAGCTAAGCATGGCAGACTATACTATTCGGAGGTATAGTCCCAGCCACTTCGGAGGATCACCTGAGCCCAGGAGTGTAAGGTTGCTATGAGATACGATGGCACTCTAGCCTGAGGCAACCGACAGGAGACTGTCTTTAAAAAAAAAAAGAATCCAACCATCTGGGAACCAATCTAAGCAATGTCACTGATGACATTTGCTCACTTGTACATGTCTAGTCTGTTCTCAGGTCCTGTGAAATTTGCCTTTCAAAACTACTTTTCATCCTTATTGTTACTGTTTAGGCTTGAGCAATTAGAGTACCCCTTTAATTCCTATGCTGTCACCTTTCCCCCTCCCTTAACAATCCATTCTCCACATTGCTACTAGAGCCTCCATTCTAAAATGTAATTGTAAACATACTCTTATTTTGACCTGTTCCTCACCTTTTCTATATGATAAAATTTTCATCCCCATTTATAAGTAAGGATACACTGTCCTTATTACTCATCTCTGTTGAGGTCGTTCTGTGTATGGGTTTTTGTTTTAAAAACTTTCCATGTGGACAGGCATGGTGGCTCATCCTAGCACTCTGGAAGGCTAAGGCAAGTGGATCGCTCGAGCTCTGGAGTTGGAGACCAGGCTGAGCCAAGAGCAAGAGAAATCCCTCATCTCTATTAAAAATATGCAGAAGATGTGGCGGGTATCTGTAGTCCCTCTTGCCTCAGCCTTCTGAGTAGCTGGATCATTTGCACCCAGGAGTTTGAGGTTGCTGTGAGCTATGATGACTGTGTGTAACTCTACTCAGGGTAGTGCAGTACATGTATGACTCATTTAATCCTTACAAGTACCTAATGAGATAAGTACTCTTTTTCTCCATTTTACTAGTGAAGATAGTAAGGCATGAGATTAACCTGGTAGTTTCACTCTACTAGTTAGTGCAAGATCCTGGATGAGACTCACTCAAATGTTGTTAAGAAATTACATGTCAGGCTTTATATTAAGACTTTGACATCTTTAAATCTCACTATTACTATGTGGCAAATGATGCTATTAGTTTCCATATTACAGATCGGGCTATTTCCTAGTCATTATTCTCCATCCTCTGGCTGTGATAATCTTCTCCCTGTTACTACCTTTCCCTGCTTTAAAGCAATGAAGATATTTTAAGTCCTCTAATAGCTTGAAAGTTTTATAGTATTTCAGAATTAGGCCTTAGATACATTTGGAATTAATTTAATGTATAGTACAAGAGTTAGATATAATTCCATTTTATCCATATGTGGAAAGATAGTCTCAACACTTAATTTTTGCCTGATCTATTCTTCCACAACTTGTGTTAATATGAGATCTGTTTCAGGTTGTTTATTCTACTTCTATGAACAAGTATCACTGTTTTAATTACCATAGTTTTACAGTATCCTTCTTCATTGAAAATGCAATTTCTTTCTCCTCCTTGTTCTTTTTTTTTAGGATTGTGTACACTATTCTATTCTTTTCTTTTTTTTCTTTCTTTTTTTTTTTTTTTGAGACAGTCTCACTGTGTCATCCTCGGTAGAGTGCAGTAGCATCACAGCTCACAGCAACCTCCAACTCCTGGGCTAAGGCGATTGTCTTGCCTCCGCCTCCTGAGTAGGTGGGACTACAGGCGCCCACCACAATGCCTAGCTATTTTTTTTGTTGTAGTTTTCGTTGTTGTTTAGCAGTTCCAGGCCAAGTTCGAACCCACCAGCTCCAGCGTATGTGGCTAGTGCCCTAGCTGCTGAGCTACAGGCGTTGAGATTGACTGACAGACTGACTTATTTATTTATTTTTGAGACTGAGTCTTATTGTGTCACCCTCGGTAGAGTGCTGTGGTGTTATATTATAGCTCACAACAACCTCAAATTTGTGGGCTCAAGTGATTCTTATGCCTCAGCCTCCTGAGTAGCTGGAACTACAGGCACCTGCCACAACACCTGGCTCTTTTTTGATTTTAGCATGCCCAGGCTAGGTTCAAACCACCAGCCCTGGTGCATGTGGCCCATGCCCTTAGCCACTGAGATATGGACACCAAGCCTATTTTTTATTTTTTGAGACAGAGGCTCTCTGTTGCCCCTGGTAGAGTGCTGTAGCATCATAGCTCACAGCAACCTCAAACTCTTGGGCTCAGGCAATTCTGTGGTCTCAGCCTTCCTAATAGCTGGAACTACTGGCACTACTCTCTAAATCCCGATTGTTTTTAGAGATGAGGTCTGGCTCTGTCTCAGGCTGGTCTGGAACCCCAAGAGCTCAGGCAGTCTACCCGCCTCTGCTTCCCATAGTGTTAGGATTACAGGAGTGAGCCACTGGGCCTGGCCAGGGTTTCTTTTTGTTTTTTTGTTTGTTTTTTAATGTTAACTGTATTCTTCAACCTTGAACTCCTTTTTTTGGAAAGAGTCTATTGAACTATCAGGCTAAAAGATCATATTATTTGCAAATAATCACTATTTTAATTATTCCTTCACTTCTCATTTCTTATTGCTTTTGCTGGATCTGAAGAAGAGTAGTAAAAAGTATTTTGTTATGTATCAAGATATTCTCTGCCATTTTGTTTTTTCCTATGGTTCTTTTGATTAACCATCATGTAACAGTGTTCTTTCCAGGAAATTCACATTAAATTGTATACCATTCATCAAAACCAAATGTTCTAATAACCTTCAAAGACAGGAACAAGAACTGAGAATCCTACATTTCCAGCCCCAATGTTACCTTCCGCCATTGGCTTTTGGATCCTTGAGTATGTCAGGCCAGCCTCTAAGGATTTAGTCTGCTTCTTGTAGTGTGCATGTTATTAATTTGTAAAATTCTGTGATTCAAAGTTATGAGCTTGGATAAAGACATAAGAGGATAACCTGTTCCCTTATTTGTTCATAATCTCATCACGAGACAGTACATCATTCTGTTTTAATTGTGCTTTCTTTGCCTATATGTTTATGACTGGTATCAGGTCTCTTCAACTAAAGAATCTCTTTTCGTGTTTTTTACGGTGCCTGCCAAGGTCAACTCCTACTCACTCTCCCCCCTCTTTTTCTTTCCTTTTCTTTTTTTTTTTTTTAAATTAAACCATAGCTGTGTACCTTAATGCAATCATGGGGTATGGTGTGCTGTTTTTATATTGATGAAATATTTTCATCAAACTGGTTAACATAGCCTTCATGGCATTTTCTTAGTTACTATGCTAAGACATGTATATTTTACCCCTAGTAAATTTCACATGTACCCTTGCAAGATGCATCGTAACTCCTATTTACTCTTTATCTTAAAATATCTCATATTTAATACTAATTTTGATGGGTGTTTGTTTTCCTTGGATACATAAATCTGGGATGACTGCTAAAAATTTTTTCACTTCTTTCAAGATACCATTCTGGACTCTTGTTTCTGGTGAGATGTAATTTCCCCTCTCTCCTGAGATTTCTCATTAAATTCAGCTTATTAAGAACACAGTTTTCCCTGTTGTCGTGATTTTTTTTTTTATAATAGCTGGGTTAAAAACATTTTCTGTGATACAATGTCTAGGTCATCTTGGAGTCTTTCTTTGGCTGCTTTTTTCTTTATTTATGGCCTACATTTTTTAAAATAATGTCTTTACTTGGTTTCAGAATCTTATGGGATACTGTAGGTAAAAGCAGTAGCCATAATTATTTTTTAGGCCATTTTAAAACAATTTTTTTTTTTTCTTTGTTTGAGATGGTCTCAGTCACCCTTGGTAGAGTGCCATGGCATCATCATAGGTGATAGCAACTTGTGAGCTGAAGCGATCCACTCACCTCAGCCTCCCAGAGTGCTGAGAATACAGGAGTGAGCCACTGTGTCCAGCCCAAAATCAATTTTTAAGTTTGGCCATAACTGATTTCTTATTGTTTAATTGGTTGCAATTTGTGGGATAGAGATGGGCCTTCAGCTTATAATTGTGAAGGATTGTAAAACTTATTTTTCATATATTGGAGTTATAATTTTATACTTTCACATGCATTATTTTATTTACAATTCCTAGCAATGTGGCATGGCTTTTTTTTTTTTTATATACAAAGTCTTACTCTGTTGCCCTCTGTAGAGTGCAATGGCCTTGTAGCTAACAGCAACATCAAATTCTTGGACTCAGGTGATCCTGTTGTCTCAGCTGCCCAAGTAGGTACCTAGTTTTTCTATTTTTACTGGAGATGGGGGTCTCACTCTTCTCAGGCTGGTCTTTTATTCCTGAGCTTAGGCAATCCATCCTCCTTTGCTTCCAGGAGTGCTAGGATTACAAGTGTGAGCCACTGCACCCAGCCTGTTTATTTTTTATTTTACTTTATTATTATTTTTTTTTATTTTGAATCAGTCTTGTTCTGTTGCTCATACTAGAGTGCAGTGGCTGAATCACACCTAACTACAACTTTAAACTCCTATGCTCAAATGATCCTCCTGCGTTAGCATCTGGTAACTGGAGCTATAGGTCATAGCACCAGGAGGATTTTTCTATTTTTTGTAGAGATGGAGTTTCATTGTTTCTCAGGCTGGGCTCTTAATTCCTGAGCTCAAGCTATCCTCCTGCGTTAGTCTCCCAAAAGTGGTAGGATTCACAATCCTGAGCAACTGTACATGGCCAGCTTTAAAATTATATTTTAAATCTGTATGTGAATTAAAAATAAAATATCTAAAACACAGAATATTATATACTCAAGTATGTCACATACCTGTCTTAATTACAACAGCTTGCTATATGTACTTTTCTTCTTTTTGCCTTTGCTTTTTTTTTTTTTTTTTTTTTTTTTTTTATGTTTTTTGGGGGGGGTGGTTTTTAAACTCTAACACGCAGCAGATTGGGGTTGCGCCCTCCACCCTC
>CAUYPK010135624.1:0-26827 GCA_963574355.1 Loris lydekkerianus
AACTCCTGAGCTCAAGCAATCCACCTGCCTGGGCCTCCCAGAGTGTTAGGACTATAGGTGTGAGCCACCTGAATTGGCCAATAAAATAAATTTTAAAAAATAAAGTAGATTTACTTTTTGATGAGTTCAGACAAATGTATATACTTGTTTAGACAAGTGTATATACCACCACAATCAAGATACATGCTATTGGCTGGGCACCTGTGGCTCAAGGAGCCAGCCACATACACCTGAGCTGGCAGGTTCGAATTCAGCTGGGGCCCTCCAAACAACAATGACGGCTGCAACCAAAAAATAGCAGAGTGTTGTGGCAGGCGCCTATGGTCCCAGCTACTTGGGAGATGGAGGCAGGAGAATCGCTTCAGCCCAGGAGTTGGAGGTTGCTGTAAGCTGTGATGCCACGGCACTCTACTCCGAGTGACAGCTTGAGGCTCTGTCTCAAAATAAATAAATAAATAAACAAATAAAAGATACACACTATTACTCTAAAATATTCCTTTGTGCTCCACCCTCCCAGACAATATCTGCTAACCTCCCCCCCAACACATACACCTTAGTCTAAGGGAGCCACTGACCTGCTTTCTGTCACCATAGATCAGATTTGCTTTTTTCTAGAGTTTCACTAGGATTACAGGTGTGGCCATCCCGCCCAGCCCATTTAAAGGATTTTAAATGGGGCGATCACAATCTGGACTTTTTTTTTTAAACAAAGTTTCACTATGTCACCCTTGGTAGAGTGCTATAGTATCACAGCTCACAGCAACCCCAAACTCTTGGGCTTAAGAGATTCTCTTACCTCAGCCTCCCAAGCAGCTGGGACTACAGGCACCCATCACAATGCCAACTATTTTTGTTGTTGCAGTTATTGTTTTAGCAGGCCCAGGCTGGGTTCAAACCCACCAGGGTGTATGTGACTGGTGCCTTACCCACTGTGCTACGAGCGCCAAGCCTTTTTTCTTTATTTTCTTGAGACAGAGTGTCAAGCTGTTGTCCTTGGTAGGTGCTATGGCATCATAGCTCCCAGCAACCACCAAGTTTTGGGTTCAAGCGATCCTCTTTTCTCTGGTTTTTTTTTTTTTTTTTCCTTCTATTTTTATTTTTAGTTATTTGTTTATTTTTTTGAGATGGAATCTCACTATCGCGACCTGGGTAGAGTGCTGTGGTGTCACAGCTCACAGAAACCTCAAAGTCGTGGGCTCAAGTGATTCTTTTTTTTTTTTTTTTTTGAGACAGAGCCTCAAGTTGTCACCCTGGGTAGAGTGCCATGGCATCACAGCTCACAGCAACCTCCAACTCCTGGGCTTAAGCGATGCTCTTGCCTCAGCCTCCCAAGTAGCTGGAACTACAGGTGCCTGTCACAACACCCTGCTATTTTTTGGTTGTAGTTGTCATTGTTGTTTGGCAGGCCCGGGCTGGATTTGAACCTGCCAGCTCTGGTGTATGTGGCTGGCATCTTAGCTGTTTGAGCCATAGGCACTGAGCCTTAAGCCATTCTCTTGCCTTAGCCTCCTTTGTAGCTGGGACTATACGCGCCCGCCACGATGCCTAGCTATTTCCATTTTTAAGAGACGGGGGTCTTGCTTTTGCTCAGGCTGGTCTTGAACTCATGAGCTCAAGCTATCCATCCACCTCGGCCTCTCAGAGTGCTAGGATTACAAGCGTGAGCCACCATGCCCAGCCTTTTTTTTTTTTTTTTTTCTTTTTAATCTTGGTAGAAAGAATTAGGTTTATAATATTCTTTTGTTTATAACATTCTGTCACCAGTTGAGTTCCTACAAGGCTCCTTTCTTTTATTTTCTCTTCATTCCTAAGCCTCTCTCTTCTTCCCTCAGAAGCATCAGTCTTAGATGTCTATTTGTTTTGTTTTGTTTTTGTGTGTGTGTACACATTTAGTTTTATTGTAACAAAGCAACTTGCACACTTTTAACTTTTAAAACTGAGCATCATCTTTCCTTTCCAGTGAAACAAAAAGAAAATTTAAAAATAAACAGGAACAAAATTACAATAGAGAATGTCAATTCCAAATAAGATCCTCTAGGTTCTGCTGATTCTCCCATTTGAGTAGCAGGGCTCAAGTCATCATTAGGAGAGAATTTATTTTAAAAGTGTCATATTAAACTGCAAGGATGTCCGTTAAACACCACAATTAAACATACCAAAGGAGAAGCCATGTTGTCAAAATGCCCACTTAACCCACCCAAACATCTCAAACCCCCCCTCTGCTGACCTTCTATACCCCATTTTTTAAAGTTTTTTTTTTTAATTTTTTAAACAAGAGAAAGTGGACAGATACATGCTGGTAAATGCTAACTGTCCATATTTACATAGAGACACAGTGTACTCTCTGAGCCCAATACACAGAGAAAGGAGGAAAAAAGCTAGACTTCTATGCACTACTACACAGGGGCCCAGCACCCTCCAGCTTCCAGCAGAATGAAGGGAACAGGTTTTTCTTTTTTCCCACAGAGCTCGGTGGTGTTGCTTCCATACAATTTTTGTTGAGACAGAAAGGGATAAAAATGAATTTGGAACAGAAACGAGTAGAGATTCTTTTCCCTTATATTCTGCTCAAGGTATTTCCCCCCAAAATAAGTTGAGAATCATGGTGTAGAGAAAAGAGACCTCAAGAACAGGGCAACTGAGCACAAGAGGAAAAAAAAAAAAGACTGCAACTTGCTCCCAGGGACTGGAGAAAATTTTAAAAAGGTTGGAATCCATCAGTGTTCTGTTAGGCATCTTCTCCTTCATCCTCCTCCTTCCTTCCCCTTATCATCATCATCATCTTCTTCACCTTCATCCTCATCCCCTTCTTCATCAATATCTTCCAAACCTTCATCATCATCATCATCTTCTTCTTCTCCTGCTCCATCATGCATATCAGGAACCAAGTAGTACTGTAAAGCGTTTGGCCAAACATCATCTTTGATGGCCTCTCCTAATTCACCTGCACCTGCATCAGAATGGTCAGTAAACCAGGTAAAGAAGCTCTCTGGTTCCTCATGCTGCCTCTTCCCGCTGGCTTTATTCTGTGTTTGACTGGAACATTTCGTCAAATCCTTTCCAGATTTCCATTTTATTTCAGTGGACTTTGAAGATGGATCACCACTCTCATTCAGATGAAATTCTTTGGAGAGAACTTTATTTTCAAAGTAAGGGTTTTCATCAAAATAAAAATCTATTCTGTAACCTCACTTAATATCTACAAATTCCGTCACTTCGACTCTGGTCAAATAATGCAGTGCCTCTTCATCCTCCTCCCCAAGCAGTGCAGACACTTGTGGATGGTTGATAAATGTTGTTACCCCCCAAAATTGGGATTTTGGTGGTTAATTCTGGCTTCTTCTGAAAAAATGGTTGGTGGAGTTTGTTATATTTCTGTTCTACTTTCAAAATCTCCTCACTGGCTTGTTCATTAAGTCTGTCTGTTTCATTTTGTACTTCATCAATATGTTCAATTGCTTCTTGCTGTTCTTTTTCTTTCTTTTTCAGCAATCCCTGAGAGCCTGAGGTGTCCTCTGGTCTGGAAGCAGTAGGCAGTCTTGGTTTCTTCTTCTGAGGCGGGAGCAGAGACTGGCGTTTGGGGGCCATGCTACTGGGAAACTCCAAGAACCTAACCACAGGTCTCCTAGCTCAGCAGAAAGACTCTCTGAAAATTCTATTTGTTTTTTAATATATGCAAACTTGTGTTTTGGATGTGTTTAAATTGCTTGAAGAATTTAGTTGTGATATAAGCTTAATTTTTTACTTTTTTTCACACAGCACTTTTTTTTTTTTTTTTTTTTTTGAGACAAGTCTCAATCAGGTGCCCTGGGTTTGAGTGCTGTAGCATCATAACTCACAGCAACCTGAATGAAACTCTAGGGCTCAAGAGATGGTCTTGCCTCAGCCTCCCAAGTAGCTGAGACTATATGCTCCTGCCACAATGCCTGGCTAGTTTTAGATAAGTGATGTCATTCTTGCTCAGGCTGATTTGGAACTCCTGAGCTCAAGGAATCCACCCACCTCAGCCTCCCTGAGTGCTGTGGTTATAGGCAGGAGCCACCGCGCCTGGCCATGATGATGATTCTAAAGTAAAAATCTGGGCTCTGCGTATGTAGCTGTGTGGTTATGGCGCCGGCCACGTACACCAGGGCTGGTGGGTTTGAACCGGCCTGGGGCTGCTAAACAGGCAAACAACAACAACAACAACAATAAAATAGCCTGTCGGTTCGGCATCCATAGCACAGTGGTTATGGCGTCAGCCACATACACTGAGGGTTGTGGGTTTGAACCCGACCCAGACTGCAACGAAAAAATAGCTGGGCGTTGTCACGAGCGCCTGTAGTCCCAGATACTTGGGAGATTGAAGCAAGAGAATCACTTAAGCCCAAGAGTTTGAGGTTGCTGTGAGCTGTGATACCACAGCACTCTACCAAGGGCAACATACTGAGACTCTGTCTCAAGTAACAATAACAATCATAATAATGATAAACAAAGTAAAAATCTGTCCATTTCACCTTCCTGCTTTTTATCCTTCAGTGACTCCTCATTTCATTTTTTCTTCCCAATTTCTTTAGGTTTCCTGAGAACAAAGGTTATGCCTTCATTTTTCTGTTTATCTTCATTATCTCTTATAGCTCTTCCAAGAATCTCACAGCATGTGCTCAGTAAATGCATATTGATTTGTGGAGAGACTCTAGACCATACCAGCCTCAAATTTAGGAAGCTAGGCTTTTCCCCTGTTGCTGGTGAGGCAGGAAGTATGAATCCACGTCCTGAGAGTTTGCCTGGCTCACTCCTTCCTGGCCCACTCTCCTCCACCTCCTCCCCCATCCCATATGTGTTTCCTTTTTTTTTTAGACAGAGCCTCAAGTGGTCACCCTGGGTAGAGTGCTGTAGCATCACAGCTCACAGCAACCTCCAACTCCTGGGCTCAAACTATTCTCTTGCCTCTGCCTCCCAAGTAGCTGGGATTACAGGTGCCCACCACAATGCCCGGCTATTTTTTGGTTGCAGCCATCATTGTTCAGCAGGCCCAGGCTGGATTCGAACCTGCCAGCTCAGGTGTATGTGGCTGGCGCCTTAGCTGCTTGAGTCACAGGCGCTGAGCCCCCATATGTGTTTCCTACTCATCCTTCACAATTCTACACAATAATTCTATTTTGAGAGAAGTCTTTTTTTTTTTAAATAGAGACAAGAGTTTCACTTTATCACCCACGGTAGAGTGTCATGGCGTCACACAGCTCATAGCAACCTCCAACTCCTGCGCTTTGGTGATTCCCTTGCCTCAGCCTCCTGAGTAGCTGGAACTACAGGCACATACCACAATGCCTGGCTATTTTTTGTTGTAGTTTGGCCAGGGCTGGGTTTGAACCAGCCACCCTCAGTATATGGGGGTGGCACCATGCCCACTGAGCCACAGGTGCCACCCTTTGAGAGAAGTCTTATCAAAAGTAAAGCTGGGTGCTGCTCTCCCAGCATTCAGTATTTATAACTGCCATATGACAGGCAATGTTTTTTTTTTTTTTTGAGACAGAGCCTCAAGCTGTAGCCCTGGGTAGAGTGCCTTGGCATCACAGCTCACAGCAACCTCCAACTCCTGGGCTCAAGCAATTCTCCTGCCTCTGCCTCCCAAGTGGCTGGGACTACAGGCACCTGCCACAATGCCCAGCTATTTTTTGGTTGCAGCCGTCATTGTTGTTTGGTGAGCCTGGGCTGGATTTGAACCAACCAGCTCAGGTGTATATGGCTGGTGCCTTAGCCGCTTGAGCCACAGGCGCTGAGCCATCTTTATTTTTTTTGAGACAGACTCTCACTTTGTCACCCTCCATAGAGTGACTTGGTGTCATAGCTCACAGCAACCTCCAACTCTTTGGCTCAAGTGATTCTCTTTCATCAGCCTCCTAAGTAGCTGGAACTATAGGTACCACCTATAATGTCCAGCTATTTTTAGAGATGGGGATCTGGCTTTTGCTCAGGCTGGTCTTGAACCTGTGAGCTCAGAGCAATCCACCCACCTTGGCCTCCCAAAGTGTTGGATTACAGGTGTAATCATTTATCTTCAGACAGTGAATTTTATATATCATCTAGTTCAGCGGTTCACAACCTGTACGTCGCAACCCACAGGAACTGTATTAAAGAGCCGCAGCATTAGGAAGGTTGAGAACCACTGATGTATTTGGTCTTCTGTGAAGGTAATTTACCCCCATTTTATAGACAATGGAACTGAGGCTCAGATAGATTTCACCACTAGCAAGTGGTGAAACATTTTTCTTTTCTTTTTTTGAGACAGAGACTTAAGCTGTCACCCTGAATAGAGTGCCATAGCTTCAAAGCTCACAACAATCTCCAACTCTTGGGCTTAAGCAATTCTGTTGCCTCAGCCTCCCAAGTAGCTGGGACTACAGGTGCCCACCACAACACCTGGCTATTTTTTTGTTCCAGTTGCCATTGTTGTTTGTTGTTTGGCAGGCCCAGGCCAGGCTTGAACCTACCAGCCTCGGTGTGTGTGGCCGGCACCCTAACCATTGAGCTATGAGTGCCAAGCCAGCATACTTCTTCTTAAATGCTATATTGTACACGTCTAGCACATATCTGGAACATAGTAGATATTCAGGAAATGTCTGTGAAAGGTAGACAGGGAAGCAGTTAGGGCAGGAAACGGACCAGCACTTGGTGACTTCGATCTAGGAGTCAGGATACTTTGACATGTGCTTGCCCTCTCTGAGCCGAGATGGGAAAAGGGCAGAATCAATACCACAACTATTAGACTTCTTCCCACCCCAATTCTCCCCTCAGCGCGGTGAAATGTCCCATGCCAAGCCCCAAGTCTCAACCCCCAGAAAGGGTGGTAGTGGCTGATCGGCTCACTTCTGCCACCTGCTGGTAGTGAGTAGCCTTGCTCACTTTTTAATTCCAGTACGGGGAATCTAAGGAAGGTTGCTCTAGAAAAGGCGGAAAGCTATTTACATACGGCCCAGACCCCTGAAGGTTTTCCTTCCCTGGAATGCCTTCTCTTTTCAGCGCACCTTCGCATTCCTGCTATTCCACACACTGAGTTTAACTTTCTGGAGTTAAGACTCTGAAAGATTCTAAGCTCTGAAAAGATTACAGTGCTCACCTCTACAATAAGAGCTTCAAGATAGAAACAATACTAAAAGTAAAATAAGTAAAAGTAAGGCTGTATTAAAAAATTCTGATGTTCCTCAAAATGACTGCTTTAGTGTTATTATTTCAAAAAACATGATATTATATTTCTCTCAAAATTTCTGTTGGCTTTAGGGCCCCTGCCTTGCTAACTTTTGTGTTAAACACTGCTGGGTACTACTGGGATAGTACACCATAGATTTTACTTTGGAAAAAAGAATCTTTGTGGCATAGCCTGTTATTCCCTGTTTAGCCAACAGCTGCTTGAAGAAAAAGTCTGTTGCATTTTATAAGTCTTTGTCTTTTAGGGATCACACAGTAAGTTCCTAAGCAATAATAGGAGAGAATAGCCAATGTTTGGTTTTTGATTTGTACTTGGATTGAAGGGTTGGCTGGCCTCTTGTCACAAATATTCTTGGTGCTTAATGCCTATGTGTGTACTTCACTGCATCTATACTTTCTCTCTTTGCAAATTTGAGCACCCTCCCAACTCTAAAACACCATATTTTGGGTTCGGCACTTGTGGCTCACGTGGCTAAGGCGCCAGCCACATAAACCTGAGCTGATGGGTTTGAATCCAGCTCAGGCCACCAAACAACAATGATGGCTGCAACCAAAAAATAGCCAGGCATTGTGGCGGGCGCCTGTAGTCCCAGCTACTTGGGAGGCTGAAGCAGGAGAACCGTTTGAGCCCAGGAGTTGGAGGTTGCTGTGAGCTGTGATGCCAAGGTACTCTACCCAGGGCGACAGCTTGAGTCTCTGTCTAAAAATAAAAACAAAAACAAAAACCATATTTTGGCTCAAAAGAAGGATTCCAAAATGGCAATCTATACTATTTATAAGTCTTTGTCTTTCTTCAGATCCCAAGAATCAGTTCTTTTCAGTGGGTTTTATTAAGAATAGCTGTCTTGGCTCGGTGTCCATAACACAGTGGTTACAGTGCCGGCCACATACACCAAGGCTAGCAGGTTCAAACCCTGCCCAGGCCAGCTAAACAACAATGACAACTGCAACAAAAAAATAGCTGGGTGTTGTGGCGGGCACGTGTAGTCCCAGCAACTCAGGAGGCTGAAGCAAGAGAATCACTTAAGCCCAAGAATTAGGGGTTGCTGTGACGCCAAGGCACATAGTGACACTCTGTCTCAAATAATAATAATAATAATAATAAAGAAAGAAAGAATAGCTGTCTTGGCTGGGTGCAGTGGCTCATGCCTATAACTACAGCACTTGGGAGGCAGAGGAGGGTGAATTGCCTGAGCTCACGAGTTCCAGACCAGCAAGAGTGAGACACCATCTCTAAAAAATAGCCAGGCATTGGCAGTGCCCATAGCTTAGTGGGTAGGGCGCTGGCCACATACACTGAGGCTGGCAGGTTTGAATCCAGTCTGGGCCAGCTAAAGCAACAACAAAAAAATAGCTGGGCATGGTGATGGGCGCCTGTTGTCCCAGCTGCTTGAGAGGCTGCGGCAAGAGAATCGCTTAAGCCCAAGAGTATCACTTAAGCCCAAGAGTGTGAGGTCACTATGAGCTGTGATGTCATGGCACTCTACCCAGGGCAATGGCTTGAGACTCTGTCTAAAAGTGTTGTGGCCTATAGTTCCACCTACTTAGGAAGGTGAAGCAAGAGAATCGCTTGAGCCCAAGAGTTTGAGGTTGCTGTGAGCTATGAGGCCATAACACTCTACCAAGGATAACCAAGTAAGACTCTGTCTCCAAAAAAAAAAAATAGCTGTTTCGGCTGCGTGCAGAATTCAGCACCTAGCCAGGGAGGAAAGCCCTAGATATATACCAGTTTTTTTATAGTCCCTGAGAACAAATGAACATGATTCATCTTGTCTGATTCCTCTGAGAAAGCATGAATAGGCTGGGGTACTGAGTCTGATGCCTATAATTCTAACACTCTGAGAGGCTCAGGATTGCTTGAGCTCAGGAGTTGGAGACCAGCCTGGGCAAGAGTGAGACCCCCCTCTCTAAAAGTAGCTGGGCTTACCTAACAAATGTAATCAGCACAACCTGGTTCTTTGTACCCTCAATGAATCCCCAACAATAAAAAAAAATAAATAAAGGTAGCCAGATGTTGTGGTGGGTATCTGTAGTCCTAGCTACTCAGGAGGCTGAGAAAAGACAATCACTTGGGCCCAAGAGTTTGAGGTTGTGGTGTACTGTGAGGCCACAGAACTTTACCAAGGGCAAAAGTGAGACTGTTTCAAAAAAAAAAAAAAAGAAAGAAAGAAAGAAAAAGAATAACTGTCTTGAAGACCAGGCACAGTAGCTCACCACTTAATCCTAGCACTTTGGGAGACTGAGGTAGGAGGATCATTTGAGGCCAGAAGTTCAATACTCAGCAACATGGTGGGACTCCCCCATCTCTACAAAAAGTAGAAAAATTATCTGGGATCTGGGTCAGGAGGATTGCTTGAGCCCAGGAGTTAGAGACCTCAGTGAGCTATGGTGATGTCATTGCACTCTAGCCCAGATGGCAGAACAAAACTCTATCTCAAAAAAAAAAAAAAAAAAAAAAAAAGAGTAGTCAATTTGCCATCTTGAATTTGTCAAAAGTCTTCTTAGCATCTATGGAATTGATGTGATTTTTATTAAACTTGTTGGCTCAGTGCCTGTAGCACAGTGGTTACAGGCCAGCCACATACACTGAGGTTGGCAGATTCAAACCTGATCCAGGCCAGCTAAACAACGACAACTGCAACAGCAACAAAAAAATAGCTGGGCCTTGTGGTGGGCACCTGTAGTCCCAGCTACTTGGGATGCTGAGGCAAGAGAATCACTTAAGCTCAAGGGTTTGAGGTTGCCATGAGCTGTGATGCCACAGCACTCTACCAAGGGTAACATAGTGACACTCTGCCTCAAACAACAAGAACAACAACAACAAAAAGTAAAAAGTAAAAAACCTAGCAGTACCCTGAACCCCATAAACGCATCGATGTATATAGTTATGATTTAATAAAAGATAATTAATAATAAAAAATAAAGTAAAAAAGCTAACCAACTGTCGTTGTGGCGGGTACGTGTAATCTCAGCTACTCGGGAGGGTGAGGCAAAGAGGATTGCTTTTTTCTTTTTGTTTTTAGTTTTTGGCTGAGGCCGGATCTGAACCCACCACCTCCAGTATATGGGGCCAGTGCTTTACTCACTGAGCCACAGGTACCACCCAAAGAGGATTGCTTGAGCCTAGGTATTTGAAGTGCTATGAGCTATGATGTCATGGACCTCTGCCCAGGGGGACAAAGTGAGACTCTGTCTCAAAATAAATAAATAAAATAAAATAAAAGGAAGATGGAAGATGACAGATACACCAGCTAAAGGACTTTTGAATAGTTGGAGTCATTAAACAGGTGAGTAAAGATGGCTTGAGGTATTGCCTCTCAAAGTGAGCATGAGAAAGGATATGCCTTCTTATTGCGTCAAGAGGCTGAGGAATGAACACATGACTTTTGGCCAGCCTTATGAGCTTTGTTTCTTCCTATGATTATATACTCCCTCATCCCTCTATGGTTACCTTGTATCTCAGTTTTTCCAATTTCAAATGTTTCCCCTAAACCAGTAAGATGCTCCAGAAAAGACTATATATCTCCATCCTCAGTTTGTCTATAGCTCTTTCCAATAATATATACTTGCACAACTCGGTGTCTTTCCCAGGAAAAGACAAAGGTGGGATGTAAAAATTAGGTTCCTGTATTAGGAAGGTGATGGACAGAAGAGGATATGGATAAAGAACTAGCTGTTTTGGGCGCACAACCCACCCTCTTCTTCTCGATCAGCAAGGAGGAGATAGGAGAGACCAGGAGGGCAGTGCCTGTGGCTCAGTGGGTAGGGCATCAGTCCCATATACTGAGGGTGGTGGGCTCAAACCCAACCCCAGCCAAACTGCAACAAAAAAATAGCTGGGCATTGTAGTGGGCGCCTGTAGTCCCAGCTACTCGGAAGGCTGAGGCAGGAGAATCACCTAAGCCCAGGAGTTGGAGGTTGCTGTGAGCTGTGTAATGCCACAGCACTCTACCTAGGGTGATAAAGTGAGACTCTGTCTCCACACACACAAAAAAAAGGAGAGACCTGCAGAAGCATGGGTGGGGACTAGGATATCACTGGTGAGGCCACAAGTTCCCAGGCTCTCAGGCTCCCTCTCTGCCCCCCAGGAGTTACTCATGTATTCTTTTTCCTCCTCTGGGTTCCCAGAGCTCCCTGCAGCTGCATATTCTAGCCCTTTCATTGTCCCCTGGCTAAGATGAGTGAGTCCGCTAGACACCATATATTTCTTCTCCAAGAATTTTGAAGCAAGTAGAAAGTGTTGTTCTGAGGGTAGCATATGAGGGAAAGCATGCCAGACTTCCTCTCCCCACTTGCCAGGATCCTGGAGAGATGGGTCAGGCCTGATACTTATCCAGAAGTAGAATGGGTTGGTAGGTGTTGTCTGATAGGGCACATTAGATGTTTCAGTTTGTCTCCTCTGCTAATCAATGCCCTTCCTGCTGTCCTACACCAATATTCTTGGATTCCTGAGGTCTCTTTATTTGTCAAAGAAAGTCCAAGGCCTTGGGACACTTTGGAGTGGTAAGGGGCCCAGTGGAGAAATGTGTGATCATCTATGAGTATGTTGACTTTGTATGTCTCCTTCCAAGTCCTGGCCCTAGTGCTTCCTGTGTTGCCATGAATGTCCATATGTGTATGACTGTGGCATGTGTCTGTGTCAGCCTTTGTGTGCCAGAGCAGGGGCTTCTGTGGTGTGCATATGAATTGAGAGGGGGTGATGGTGAGAGCCTGACTCCCTCTCCTTCTCCATCTGGCCTTGATCAGCTGGTCCCTGGGGAGGGAGCCGCGGTTTCAGATACAGGAAAATGTTCCAGGAAGCGGCCACTGTGCTGGGCCCTGTTCTGGCTCCCCCAGCGGAAATTGTTCCAGGAGGGAGGAGGAAGGGAGTGTTGAGATAGGATTAAGGGGCGGGGGGTGGCTCTTGGCTCCCCTCTCTGCAGGATAAAGCTAAATAAGTTGATGGGAACCTGGATACTGCTACTAAATCATCTAATGCAGAAAAATTGAGAGCCAGTGGAAGAGGGTCCTCTTTCCTATCTGGTTCTCTTTTCAATGGAGTTTAAGGATTGGGATCTGGGTGCCCTCTAAAGGTCTCTCTTCTGGTCCTGCTATCATGTGCATAAGCTGGGAACCAGGACACCTGGGTCTTTATAAGTGGTGTGGCTTGGGGTGGGGGAGAGGGGCTTAGGATTCAGCTCTCTTCTCTCCACTAAGGGGGCTTTGAAGCTTGGATCCAGGACTGGGAGGGCTGCCTAATTGGGATAATGGAGGTTAATGGGGCGCCTGGAGGGGGCGGCCACGCTCCTAGATCAAAGAAGCCAGCTCTTCGGAACCACCGCAGCTGGAGGTCACAGCTGGAGGGGGAGGGGCAGGGGCAGGGACTTCGGGCCAGCCAGCAGGGGGTGCTCTGGCCCAGGGAAGCCTGATCGTTCCAGTCTCGGACCCTTCTTCGCTTGAAACTGCTTTTGCCCAGAGTGCTCCTGGGGAACTGAGGCTACGTGAAAGGGGAAGCTCTGAGATTCAGATCTCTCTTTGTGCGGGGTGATGGAGAAGAAAAAAGGCATGAGAGGCTAGTGGCCTGGGATCAACTGGATGTTAGCACCAATGGGACCTCGGACTTTGCAGAGTCCAGAGGAGGAAGCGTGAGATCGAGTCTCGAGAAAGCTAGGGCTGGTAGGAGGCCGGACTCCTACCCTAGGTTCAGGAGGTTGGGAAAGTACTGGGCAGGGTAGCTGGGGGTGCTGGCTGAGGCGGAGGCGAAAGGGGCACCCGGAGCTCCCCCGCCGCCTCCCCCCTTCCCTGGGCTGGCGCTCCCTCTCGGGCTCTAATCGGCGCGGCGGCCGCAGCGGGCAGAGTCAGCGCCGCCAGTCTCCGGGACGCGACTCCCAGCAATTGTGGTCAGGACCGCAGATATGCAGCTGCCTCCTGCCCGGGCGCCTGGCCCGGCCGGCCCCGCCCGCGCCCCGCCCCCCGGCCGGCCCGCTTGCCCCTGGCCGGCGCAGGGACACTGAGACACGGCAGGCAGGAGAGATCCCTGCTGCCCTGAGTGCAACCTAGGCCACCAGAGACCTCCTTGCGTCCCCACACCTCGCGACCTGTCCGACTGACCCTGGGCACCTATCTCTACAACAGCTGTGGGTGGGGGCTGAGACCCCCATTCTTGCCTTAGCTTTAATCCTGCGCTTTACCTCGAACCTCCACGCGGAAACAATGCTTTGAAATCCAAAGGGGGGCGTCCGATTGAGGGTGTGTGGGGAGGAGGTGGTGGTGGCTGAGTCCCAGGGACTCTCATTAACTCAGGCAGTGGAAAAAGGAAAGATAGGGAGGGGTGGTCTAGGCAGGCTCAGAACTTAACAGGAGGTTCCATCGTAGAGGGGGAGACGAGGAGACAGGGGCAGAAATGGGTAAAAAAAAAAAAGAAGAGAAATAGTTCAGGAAGAATGAGGGAGTCCTCCTGTCCTCCTAGTGGGCTGGAGGCCAGATTCTCAGATACTGCACTGGCCCGCCACTCTTGATCAGATCCAGTAACTATCAAGGGACATCTTCAGTACTGAATACATACCTCTAAAATGCCTGCATGTTCTGTGTACAAGAGCATACACAAAAACACATACCAGGGAAGTGTTCCTATCAGGCCCAAGTCCCCTCTACATTATCTCCTGAATAGCACCCCTCTGTGTACTTCTTATCCCCCCACCCCTGCTGCCCTGAACCTCATATTCTCACCTCTTCCCTGGACTGCTGCAACAGACACCTTGCCTTACTTTTTGCCCTCCTCCAGATGGTGGCAATACTAACCAACACCCTTTACCGAGCAACTACTAAGTGGCAGGCGCTGTCCTAAGAACTCTGTATATGTTATTTCTAATCCAACAACCCTGGGAGGTTGTCATATTATTTCCCTCTTCTGCAGGCGGGAAATCTTAGGTTAAATAGCCTGCTCAAACTTGCATTGTAGTAAATGGCTGATTTACCCAGAACTGCCTGGCCCTAAGCCCCTATTCTCTTTCTGAGCTGGGGTTGTCTTTCTATAATATACAGACATTCCCGGGTATTACCCTTAGGATCAGTCCAGACCCTTGCATAGCTGATTAGACCTTCTCCATCAACCTCTACTCTGTACTCCAGTCACACTCAATTTTCAGCATCTCAAAAGTGTTAATCTCTCATACTTCTGGGCCTTTGTATATACCCTTCGGCCTACCTAAAACACTCTTCCTCTCTTTACTTGGCTAACTACTATTCATCTTTCAGTTTTTTCTACTTAGTTATTTCTTCTTCCAAGAAGCTTTCCTTGATTCCACCAACACTGGCTTAGATTCACTCTTACTCTAGCCAGATACAGCCCACTCTTTTATATTAGTTGCTGGGTAGCTTGTTAGGCAAAGGACTGGGTCTGTCTTGCCCAGCACAAAGGACAGTCTCTGAGCTTTTGCTGAATGAAGGAATGTTCTATAGGTTCATTGCACATCTCAAAAATTTATCTCCCAAGAAGAATGGGAGGTCAGAAAAAGCAGGGAGTGGTATATATTTAGAATTATTATTATTATTATTATTTTTTTTTAGAGACAGAGTCTCATTTTGTCGCGCTGGGTAGAGTGCCATGGCGTCACAGCTCACAGCAACCTCCAGCTCTTGGGCTTAGGCAATTCTCTTGCATCAGCCTCCCGAGTAGCTGGGACTACAGGCACCCCGGTGCCCGCCACAATACCTGGCCTTTTTTTGGTTGTAGTTGTCATTGTTTGGCAGGCCTAGGCCTGATTCGAATCCACCAGCTCCAGTGTATGTGGCTGGGGCCTTGGCCGCTTGAGTTACAGGTGCCACCATCATTTTTTTTTTTTTTTAGAGACGGAGTCTCACTTTGTTGCCCTCGGTAGAGTGCTGTGGTGTCACAGCTCACAGCAATCTCCAGCTCTTGGGCTTATGTGATTCTCTTGCCTCAGCTTCCTGAGTAGCTGGGACTACAGGTGCCTGCCACAATGCCTGGCTATTTTTTTGTTGCAGTTTGGCCAGGGCCAGATTTGAACTTGCCACCCTCAGTATATGGGGCCAGTGCCCTACCCACTGAGCCATAGGTGCCGCCCCATATATTTAGGATTTTGAAAGGCCCTTTCTTGGGTTGTTCAACCCCATTTCTGGGAGAAGAATATGTTTCAGGCCCCTATCACCCCAATTCTTCTTGCTAAAGACACTAGCATATTTCATGGATTAGATTCCAAGTTATCTTTTTTACAAAAAGTAATATATATTTACACACACACACACACACACATATGTGTATATATATATATATATACACACACACACACACTTATGTATATATACACACACATACAGATACATACACTCACATATATATGTATATATATATATATATATATATATATATATACACACACACACACACACACATATATGTTTTATTTTATATGCAGTTAAGGTTGCTATACCTCATAGCATCCTCAGCTTTGCCTCCTAGAATTGAATCCTTTCCCCTAAGCACCCTGAGCCTAACCTCAGAATTCTGGGCCAAGGCACTGGGAAGTTTCCAAATCCTGAGGCCATGAATGGATGTTCCCTAACTCATTTTTTCACCCTCAGTAGAGTGTCGTGGTGCCATAGCTCATAGCAACCTTGAATTCTTGGGTTCAAGTGATTCTCTTGCTTCAGCCTCTCAAGTAACTGGGACTACAGGCGCCTGCCACAACACCCAGCTATTTTTAGAGAGAGGGCTTAGCTCTGGCTCAGGCTGGTCTCAAACCTGTAAGGTCAGGCAATCCACCCACCTCAGCCTCCTAGAGTACTAATTAGCCTGGCCTTATACTATCTTCTTGCCTCAGCCTCTTGAGTAGCTGGGACTACAGGCATGTGCCAGCATGCCTGGCTAGTTTTTTTTTTTTTTCCATTTTAGTAGAGGCCAGGTCTCTCTCTTGCTGGTTGATCTTGAATTCCTGAGCTCAGATAATCCTTCCACCTCAGCCTCCCAGAGTGCTAGGATTACAGGCCTGAGCCAACTCGCCTAGCCCCAAAGAGTAATTTATTAGAGATAACCAGGGTCATTTTTCTTTTTCTTTGCTTTTTTTTGAGACAAAGTTTCACTATGTCATCCTGGCATACTGAGTAGAGTGCCTTGGCGTCACAGTTCACAGCAACCTCAAACTCTTGGGCTTAAGCGATTCTCTTGCCTCAGCCTCCCAAGTAGCTGGGACTACAGGCACCTGCCCCAACGACCAGCTACTTTTCTATTGCAGTAGTCATTGTTTAGCAGGCCCGGGCCAATTCGAACCTGCCAGCCTTGGTGTATGTGGCCAGTGTCCTAACCACTGAGCTACGGGTGCTGAGCCTTGACCAGGGTCTTAATTCAATGTTGGCCCATGTGCTATGTCCACCCAGAACAGGTTCTCTTATTCCAGGATCAGACCTCAGTATTCTTCCTCCCATTTTCCTCTTGGTCCCCTGCTATCCTAGCTCTTTCCTCCTCCTTATGTAGCATTTTTTTTTTTTTTGAGACAGAGTCTCACTATTTTGCCCTCAGTAGAGTACTGTAGCATTACAGCTCACAGCAACCTCTTACTCTTGGGCTTAAGCGATTCTCTTGCTTCAGCCTCCCAAGTAGCTGGGACTAAAATATATATATATATATATAATATATAGCCTGCCAAATGCCCAGATATTTTTGTTGTTGTTGTTGCAGTTGTCATTGTTGTTTTAGGTCCGGGTCAGTTTTGAAACCATCACCCTCAGTGTAGGTGGTTGGCACCATAACTGCTGATCTATGGGCACTGAGCCACATAGCTTTTTTAAACAATTCTGATCTTCCTCCCCTAGTACTATTGTAAAGAAGAGGGGAGCCAGGGCTAGTACTAGGAGTCCTGTCTAGTAGCTCTGATGCTAGGAGTGGGGGTAGGATAGGGAGATCCAGCAGAGAGGGAGTGAGGTTGAGATATGCCAGGCATACCTATAAGTACGTGAACAGATTTGTTGGGGTGGGGAGTTCCTTAGCTCCTTGTCCAAGCTGCCCTATTCAATGGCTGCCAGCCACTTGAATGCTTCCCTTCTTCCCTAACTGTATCCTCAGCTTTGCCTCCTAGAATTGAATCCTTTTCCCCAAGCACCCTGAGCCTAACCTCAGAATGCTGGGTCAAGACACTGGGAAGTCTCCAAATCCTGAGGCCATGAATGGATGTTCTCTTAACCCAAAGAGCAAGTTACTCTAGTTACCAGCCCCATTGCTCTTGGAAGACCCTGCCAGGTTAGCCACCAACCCTCAGCATCTCTTATCTGTATCCTCACCATCTGTTTTTCTATATCTTCCCTTGTTTCTGTTTCCTTGTCTCTGAGTGCCTTCTTTTTTCCTGTCCCCTTTATGTTTTCTGTCACTGGTATCCACAGGAGACCAGGAGATGAGGGATGGGCCTGGGTGCATGGGTAGGAAAGTGGCCAGACCAGGGGCTCGGGACATGAGCGCAACTTTCCAAGCTTCTCTTCCAGGCCCCTGTGGTTGGGGAGCTCCACAGAGGGAGAGATGAGTCAGCAGGCCCGCAGAGCAGTGGGGGCCTAGCTTGGGGTGGGGATGCTGGGGTTCCCCAGGGCCAGGGGTTTGCTGGGGCCATCTGGCTCTCTGAACTCTGATGAGTATGGGGAGTAAAGGGTCACAGGTACCCAAATGCATGCTGGAAGTTTCTACACTAGTAAAGGTTGAAGATAGCAGTTTGTAGGACTGGCACTGGCTCCCACATCACCCTTATCCACAGATCTACCAGAGTCTCACTTTGTCGCCCCCAGTAGAGTGCCATGGCTTATAGAGCACAGCAACCTTAGGTTCTTCAGTTCAAGCAATTCTCTTGCCTCAGCCTCCCAAGTAGCTGGGAGTACAGGCAACCGCCTCAAGGCAAGGCTATTTTTAGAGATGGGGTCTAGTGGTCTGACTCTTGCTCAGGCTGGTCCTGAACTCAGTCAGTTTAGGTGATCTACCCCCCTTGGCCTCCGTGGGAATACAGGCGTGAGCCACTGTGTCTGGCCTTGTCTGCAAGGCCTTGTCCCCTCTTATAAGAAGAGGGGTTACTAAGTGCCTCAGGGAGACCTCAGGGACCTTGAGAGCTGTCAAATTGTGATGATACTCCTGTGTGTATGTATATGACACTTGCTGTAGATGTGTGTATTGATGTGAGTCTGTGTGAATCTATGTGGGGTGTATTCCAGTTCATTGTGAGTCTGTAAGCATGTATACATACTGGCGTGTATATATATATATATTTTTATAGATAGAGTCTTGCTCTGTCACCAGGACTAGAGTGCCATGGCTTCAGGTTAGCTCACGGTAACTTCAAACTCCTGAGCTCAAGCAATCCTCCTGCCTCAGCCTCTTGAGTAGCGGAGACTACAGGTGCTTTCCACCATACCTGGCTAGTTTTTCTATTTTTAGTAAAGACAGGGTCTTGTTCTTGATCAGGCTGGTTTTGAACTGAACTACTGAACTCAGCACCCTTTCAGAGTGCTAGGATTACAGGCATGACCACAGCCGGCCCTGGTGTGTCCCTTTTTATGATTGGGGGTTAGGGTGTGTTTGGGTTAGCATTATCTACATAGTGTACATATATTTCAGTGAGTGTTGATGTGGGTGCCTGCACAGTACATATATGTGTATGAATTGTGTTTCCCAGCGTGTATGCAAGTGTGTGTAACTGAACATGTATCGCTCATCAGGTATGTATTAGAGTATGTGTCAATTGCTGTATTTCAGGGGCTCTATTTGCTACTCACTGGTGATTCTCTCTGGGTAGTCAAACCTTCTATAACAGCAACAATGAAAGGTTAGGACAACCTTTGAATTAGAGCTCTGGAAGAGCACAGCCTAGAAGGGTGGGTAAAGGGCAGTGGGGTGGAAGGAGGTATCCTCCTACAGAAGTAGAAGTATCCTCCCACTGTCCCCAGTTTTTACTCTCTTTTTGCACCCCACTGATCTTTCCCAAAAGGTCCAAAATTGTTAGAGAGAACTGAGGCAGGTTCCAGATTCAACCCCCTCCAACCTAGAAAGCCCACCCTGATTATCCCAGGGGAGGGAGGGAAGGGAGTAGCCCTGTGGTTCAGCTCAGTCCTGGCACTGGGAGATCAGAAAGGCACCATCCCACCCCTTCCTTTAGGGGCATCCATCTCTAGGAGCTCAGCATCTGGGTGGCCATGGGTGGAGGCTGAGGGGCCCCCAGGGTGGTGGGGGGTGGTGGATAGAAACCAGATGCCTAGGGGGTTTATACTGGAAGGACCAGAGCCGCAGCCTCTACCCGCCCCTGCCACATGGCGCCTTTGCCTGGACTGCCCCACCCCCTGGGAAGGCTAGGCTGAGGGAGGCCTGTGAGGGTGGAGGGTAGGGCCTTGGTCAGGCTTCCAGTTGCTGCCTCCAGCCCATGAAGGCACTGGGAAGTGGGTAGGGAGCTGGACCAAGGAATACTAGGGCCTGAGCTGGGCTGTGGGACTATCTTTAAAAAGGGTGGGGATGAAGGTAAAACCCAGGATCTTGAGGGCAACCCCTCTGCTGTTTTAGGCACAGACCTCAGGTGGGGGGCAGGGCTCTGTGTTCAGGGACTACCCTACTGGGGTTGGTATCAGTGGGGGTGGGAGGTTGACTTACATCTTCTTGGGATACTGGAACTCCTTTTTCCTTCCCTAGCATTCTTTGGATCTGAACACTTCTTTCTGGCCCCTCCAAGGTGGGATTAGGAATTAAAGCCTGCAAGGGATATAGAGAAGGTTGTCTCTTGCACTTAACTCCCCTCCCTACCCTGTCCCTTCTTTCATCTTTTTATCTTTTCTATTTTTCCCTTTCAGTCAGTTTTTTCTTTCTTCCCCAATTTAGTTTGAGCCCCAACCCCCTCCTCACCAGCCCTTTTCTAGAATCCGGACTTTTCTCCTTTGCCTCAATTTCCTACCTGGTCCAACAAGTCTTGGACTTTTCTTCTGGGCAATATAAGAACTTTTATAAAGCTTCCCCTTCTTTCTCCCAACTTCTGAGTTGGGAGCCCCAGAAATCCAGGTGGCACTTCAGGCTCTGACTCTTGCACTAGGGGGAGACTACGAGGTCACAGGGACACCCCACCACGGGCACTTCCTCTTGGGCAGACGGGTGGGGTGGCCCGCGTAATCATCGGACACAATTATGTGCTATTTATAATCCGTCCCCGCCCCCCACCTGCCTGGCTGCTGAACCCTGCACCTCCTCCAGACCTGGCCGAGCCTGAGGCTATTTTCTCAGTCCTGCCGAATCCATTGTCTCCCCATCTTCGTTCTTTTCTGCCAGTTTTTTTACCTTTTCAACCCCCACCCCCACCCCTTTTTTTTTTTTTTTAAGCCAGACCTCTGGTCTTTTGTTTTCCTCTTCCTTACCTCTTCCTTATACCTGTGTACGGGTAATGTCTCTTTTGATTCTCTTGGGCTGTTCCATCTACTTTGTGTGTCTCCTGGCCATTCAGTGTTTCTTCTTTTGCTTCTTTCCCCTTTTCTACCAGCCACTTGTTTCTCTAATTCATTCCCCAAAACTTGTGCTCACAGGGTTTCTTGGGTGTGGAACTGGAATTTGAAACTCCTGGGGTCCTACCTTGAAATGTACTCCTCCCTGCTGGTTAACCCACCATCTGCCATTCCACCTCTCAATCTTTTCCCTGGAGAGCTGGGAGAGAAAAAGGGTCAAGGAAGTGGACACTCAGAAAGTGAGGGGACAGCGTTGGGGAGTCAGGGGAGTGAAAAGAACAGAGATTTATCCCTCTGACAGGCAGAGCTGGGAGGGGAGAGAGGTATGTGGCAGGGAATAACATGCAAAACAACCTCCCAGGGTTGGGCCTCTCTGTGGGAGAGAGGTTGGTCCTACCACTTGGTTGCCTAGTTTCTCCCATCAGCTTATCCTGGGGCCCAGGTGTCAGTTAATAGACGTTTTGGGCTTTCTTCTCACAGCCTGGTTGACATTCCTTCTCTTCTTTCCCATTTTGTTGAGAAGTCCTTATTCAGCTCTAACTTCAATTATTTCTGCTGCACAGGAAACTAATGCATGGCAATGAGAAAGGGAACCAGGAGCTCCCAGGAAAGTATGATCACTCATATGAAGAACTATCTATTAAAGGATAGAGATTAGACTTGGTGCCTGTGACTCAAGCCACATACACCTGAGCTGGCGGGTTCAAATTCAGCCTGGGCCCGCCAAACAACAATGACGGCTGCAACCAAAAAATAGCCAGGCATTGTGGTGGGCGCCCGTGGCCCCAACTACTAGGAGGCTGAGACAAGAGAATCGCTTAAGTCCAAGAGTTGGAGGTTGCTGTGAGCTGTGATGCCACAGCACTCTGCCCAGGGCAACAGCTTGAGGCTCTGTCTCAAAAAAAAGAAAAAAAAGGATTAATCCAAGAGTGACCCTGGGATGGTAACTGACAAAAAGTGATGGAGGCTAAGGCATTTCTTTTTTAGAGAGTTATTTCAAAGAGATGAAATGTAGGCATGGATGAGTTGACCCATCCATGAAGTTGACCCTTTAACTCCTATCCTCATTCCTACCTGCCATAAATTTTCTGATTATTGGAAGATCCATATTCTGTCGCAAAAAGTGATGGCCTAGGTATCATTTCCAAACAGTGAAACTGAGGGACTCCTCCCCCAAGCCTATGCCAACTCTCTCCCACTCTCCATCCCTTTCCCCAGCTCATGCTCTGGAAACTACCTCTGTGACCCTAAAAGTTTAGGGAGCAGAAGCCCCTACTCCAGAGCACATCCTCCCTTCTTCTCCATATGACACACACACACATGCACACACGCACACACAAGCACATGGACACGCACACGTGCACATACACACATACTGCTCCCCTGATGTAGAAGTGGGTGACGGGGGAAGCAAGCATCTCCATGGTCAGCTGGGTGTGTGTGTGCATGGTGTGTGTGCCTCCAGTGTGTCACTGTGTTCATTCATGACAGTGGCTACGCTGCGTGGGTAGGACTGTGTGTGCATGCATCATCCCTGTATTTGTCCATGAGCGTGTATGTCAGTGTGTTCCAGTCTCTCTGTGTGAGTGTCGTCCCCAGCCCCCATCCCCCCCATCTCTAATTAGTGGTTTGGGGTTTGTTCCTTTTCCCTCCTGTTCCTTCCCTCAGCAGCGGGCGGGCGGCAGCAGCTTCAGCAGCAGCAGTAGCAGAAGCAGCAGCCACCGAGCAGCAGCAAGGACTCTGGAGTCAGAGTAGGATTGTAGGATCAGAGCCTGAGTGGGAACAGGAGCACAGCTGGCCTGGGAGAGAAGAGGATTCCTCCCAGCACCCTCAGGCCATCCCCAGCACCCTCGGGCCACCCGTTGCCAGCACTCTCCCTGCCAGACCTCCAGAGAGGAAACTCGGGACAGCCAGCCCCAGGTTCCCCAGGTACATGGGGAGCTCTGGGAGGGGTGCCCACAGATGCCTATGGGATTGCTGTGGTGTGTAGGACACCTGGATCCTCCGTGCCTTTAACCTTTCCCCTCAGCAGTTCCCAAGGAAGCCCTGACAACTTACCCGTGTTCCTATCCCCCCTTCCTGTTTCCCACCCCTTCCCTGGGTGCCCCCTTTTCTCCTCTCCCTCCCAGATCCCTTCTTTGGGGAGCTCAGCAAATGGAGCAGGAAATTTGGACCCTCTGCCTCCCTCTCTCACCCTCCTCATTGGATCTGAAGCCTTCTCCGCTGGGAAAGCTGTAATTAGAGGGTGGATCCCTACAGACAGAGAGCAGCCCCCCCACCCCCCAGCCCCCAGTCCCTTCTAACTTTAGATCTCTTCTCTCTCATTCTCCCATTCTCCCTCCCTCTCCCTCTCTCTCTCCGGCTCGGCTATCTCCATCTGCCTGGCTCCTTGCGACCCGTTTCCCAGCCTCAGGATGGCGTCCTCCCTGCTCGAGGTAACTGCTCCCTCCTCGCCCCAGGAAACCAGCCACAATCTTCATGGTCCTAATTCCTGACCCTGGAACTCACACAGACAGTAGCTGTGGTGCTTGTCACTTCCAGGGGTCATTCTGATGAGGAGAGGGGAGTGGAGTCTGAGAAGTAGAGGCAGAGGGCAGGAGCAAAGAGATGAGAGAATAGGACAGGGGTCAGAGGGCAGTGCAAGGAGGTGGAGAAAGGACTAGGTCAGAAGTAGACTGAACCCCAAGGGTCAGCTAAGCACACTGACTGTGAGGAGTGGAAAGGGATGGAGAAAGGAGGGGGAGGGGAGGATAGGGCCGAGGGGAGGGAGGTAGATAAACTGGCAGCAAAGACTGAAGGCAGAGAGGGCTGGCCACATGGGCATGGAATAGCAACTGGGTACAGTTCTTTGGGGGGCCCATCTCTGTCTTGGGACTCCTAGCCTAAGCAGGCTCTTGTCTGGTTTGTGTATTAGAAAGGAGGAGGGCATGTGCATGTGGGAGGGCTGACCAGGGGAACTGAGCCCAGGCCTGAGAGGGAACCAAGGAGGAGGGACAGGGTCTGAGGCCGCCTGCCCAGCTCACAAATATTTAGCTTTCAGCCAAAGACAAACTCAGCTCTATTTTGGGAGTGGGAGGCTCCAGGGTGGACTGGGCCACTTCCCTTCTAGGCTGGGACCCCAGTATCCCTTGCCTCTGGTGCTGGGGATGAAGGGAACTAAGATACCATGAGAGTCAGGATTTGGGGTCTTGAGAAATCATTGCCTATACCAGGGTTTCTGGGGGACCCAAGGCATACAGCTGGAAAGGGAGGATGCATAGCCACTCAGGGCCTGGGTCCTCCTTGCCTCTGGGTCTCTGACGCCGTTTCTCTGTATTCTTGGGTCCCCCCCAAAGCCTCTATCTCTGTTTGTGGTCCCAGGATGACCCAAACAGAAAGTGAAACAGAAAGCCAACTCATGAAACCTGTAGGAGAGGTGTGTATGAGATAGAGCAGGAGTCTTTTAACACTTGTGTTCACTGGCCTGTGAGTGTTAGGGTACAGTCCTGTGTGCCTGAGTGCAGGTAGCTTTGTGAGAGTACAGGGGTGTGTGTGTAAGCTGGGCCATTGGAGAGCTGTTAGTCCAAGTGAGGAAAGATAAATGAGTAAGGCCTGAGGTAGTGAGTTTGTGGCTGAGTTTTAGGGAATGGGATGCAAGCCAATGGGATGGACTCTGTGCCTCTTGTCACACTCTGTAGCCAGGTAGGGGTCTTCAGGGGTTGTACTATGTCACCCACCTCCACTTCAGTGGGGGCAGATTGTCATCCTGTCGTCTCCACAGGAGACTATTTTCAGCTGTCATTGGAACACTGTGGTCTTGAGGAAGCTGGAGGAATAAGATGCATGGAAATCCTGGGTCCACCCAGGGCAAGCGCAGTGTCAGTGGGTATGGGCATCATGCCAGCATTGCCAGCGTGGCACTAGAGCCTTGGGAGGAGCCTGGTGAAAAGACATGAGATTGGGGTAGTGCCTGGCAAAGAGGAGTGAGTTATAGAAGCAAGGCTTTCATGGCCCCTCACTCCCTGTGAGCTGGGGATGCCCTCAACACAAAGGCACTCCCGTTCCACTAATCCCTCCATCTCTTTATCTAGTTGTGGGGTACCTAGGCCCTCAACCTCCTCCCCATCTCCCTAGGAAACCTTCCTGGGATGGCTGGCTCCCTTGGCAATGACGAGAACTTGGGGTTTGGAGAGGGAGGCTGCAGCTCCTTGAGGGGAAGCTCACCTGGGCCAAGTGAGGTATAGGACAGGCAGGAGGAAGGAATGGGTTAGAGGTGGCAAGAATGAAAAAATGGGTAGCTGGGAGAACTAAGAGATGGCAGGAGGCTGAGAAAGTAGAGATCTGTAGCCGGGAGCCTGCAGTCCCAGCTACTCAGGAGGCTGAGGCAAGAGAATCGCCTAAACCCAAGAGCTGGAGGTTGCTGTGAGCTGTGACACCATAGCCCTCTACCAAGGGCGACAAAGTGAGACTCTGTCTCTAAAAAAAAAAAAAAAAAAAAAGTAGAGAACTGGAAACTGGGGCCTTGGTTGCTCAGAAACTAAGGCCAGCCCTCAGATGTATGGTGAGCATCTCCCTAGGAGGTCAGGCGGGGCAGGTCTAGGGAGCATCTCTCTAGAAAGAAAGGACCCCCATCCCCTGCTCTACATCTGGGAGGGACAGCTCCTGTCTTATTCTTTTTCCAAAGGTTCCCCTTCAATACTTTTTTCTTTTAAGGATGATGGATAGAGGAAGGTAATACATTTGATCAGGGATGGGGGCACACACTCAGAACCTTTAACCAGGACCCTCCCCTAATTCTCAGGAGAGGGCAATCAGCACAGGAAGGAAACCGAGGCTGTGGTGAAACTTAGCCATGTGCCCAGCTCTTGGCCTTCAGACCTGCCTGAGTGGGTCTAGTGCCTGCCTTCTCCTTCCTTGCCCTCAGGGGCCCTGTGAGCCTCCATTCCCCAGGGCTGGGGTCTTCTGTTGGCCTGGGGCTGGCTGCCTTCTTTCACCCCTCCTCTCCTTCCCACAGCTGGGTGGGGTCCTTGGGCTTGGCTGAGGCCCCTGTGGCCACAGTGTGAGGGCCAGGCAGGGGACGGCGTCGGCGTTTTTAAAAATAAACCGACCGCAGGGAAACCATGGAGCCGGAGCCGGGCTGGGCAGAAGGGGAGGGGGTGGTCAGGGGGGAGGAGTGGCCTGGTCTGGGGGTTTTCTGGGGCCCAGGACAGTGGGTTTCTCTTAGGTAGGAAGTCTGTCTTCTTCTTCCTCCTCCCCCCTTTCTCCCCCTCTTTTCATCTCTCTTTTCCTTTGCTCTCCTAGCACTGTCTGTTTTCCATCACCTCTCCTTCTTTGTTTATTCTGCTGTCCTGTCTCTCCTTCCCTTTTGTCTTTTTACCTTTTTGCTGTTTTGGTCCCTGCCCATTTCTTTTTGTATTTTTTTTTTTTTGAGACAGAGTCTCCGCTCTGTTGTCCTGACTAAAGTGCGTGGCATCATAGCTCACAGCAACCTCAAACTCCTGGGCTCAAATGATCCTCCTGCTTCAGCCTCCCCAGTAGCTGGGACTATAGGTGCCTGGCACAATGCCAAACTAATCTTTCCTTTCCTTTTCCTTTCCTTCCCTTCCCTTCCCTTTCCTTCCTTCCTTCCTTCCTTCCTTCCTTCCTTCCTTCCTTTCTTTCTCTCTCTCTCTCTCTCTTTTTTTTTTTTTTTTTGTCAGTCTCACTTTGTCACCCTCAGTAGAGTGTTGTGGCATCACACACACTCTAGCAACCTCACAGCAACCTCAAACTCTTGGGCTCAAGCAATTCTCTTCCCTCAGTCTCCCAAGTAGCTGAGACTATAGATGACCACCACAACACCTGGCTATTTTTAGGGGTCTCGCTCTGGCTCAGGCTGGTCTCAAACCTGTGAGCTCAGGCAATCCATCTGCCTCAGCCTCCCAGAGTGCTAGGATTATAGGCATAAGTCACTGGCTTGGCTAATTTTTCGATTTTTAGTAGAGATTGGGTCTCATTCTTGCTCAGGCTGGTCTTGAACTCCAAAGCTCCAGAGATCGTCCAACCTTGGCCTCCCAGAGGTTTAGGACTGGGCCCAGCCCAGTACCCATTTCTTTTTCTTTTCTTTTCTTTCTTTTTTTTTTTTTTTTTTTTTTTTTTTTTTGACAGAGCAAAAAGGTGTTGCCCTGTTTAATTGGGGGTGGCAGAATAATTACCACCAACCGCAAACACAAGG